>CAHIKZ030005246.1:215000-372500 GCA_903632075.3 Acanthosepion pharaonis | reverse complement strand
GGAGGGGGTGCACTATTTGCCTATAGTTGGGACCCTAATAGGGGCTACTACCCAGAGTCAGGGTGGACCCAGGAACAACAACAATTAAGAGGTTGTTCTACACTCCCCAAAACCTCCAATCTTCTGATCAGAGGCTTTGTTGCCAGATGTAGTTTACTGTCATACCCAGGATGAACAGAGAAAGACAGACATATAGACAACAGATATATGCCTTGATAATTGTTAAATTAAAATGCCTACATTAATATCATTTACTATTATTATTATTATTCTTATAATACATAAGTGACATTTCTCAACTGAACCAAAAAATAAAAAGCTATGAATATACATCAAGTAATACAATTTGAAATTATGGTAACAAATCTTTTTTTTATGCCTAACCATAAATAGCCATGCAAAATACAGAAACTTTATGTAGAAAAATTTATTGAGATTCAACCAAAATTTACATAATGATTGTAAGGATAGAAAAAATTTGAAAAACAAAACAATAAGTTGAATCATACAAATTCCTTAATTGATAACAGCAGAACTCTACTTGTTCCAGTCAATAATAAAATATTTAAAATTCCTGAGATGTACTAATTTCTTAGAAATCAAAGCATGTTTATGCTAAAAGTACTTAATTCAAAACAAGCTAGTTTCATAACCAACTACTTAGTTGCATAATTATTTCTATATCGACATAAAAATCCTATTAGCATAGACTGGTTTACAAATAGAACAATAACACTGAATAAATAATTATTCCCACAATCTTGGAATTAACAATTTCTGACTTTCATGCCCTGAATTTGTTTCCTATATAGATTAATCAACTTCATTATTAAATGACAACATGGAATGCTTCTTCTGAAATACTGTTCTGCCCTCATTGTCAGTACAAATGAACAAGTTGATCAAACTCAAATGCATCCAGTATATTGCCCCTACCTGACTTCAAATGTAATCATTATGTCATCATTATAGTCATAACATCTTCCATTATACAAGATAAATAGTGCTATGCATTCTATTGCCAAGTATTTGGAATATTGAGACACTAAGGAAAAAACCTCATCAGAACAGTTGTCATGAAAATATTTGTAGAAAAAAATGGAGGGAAGCCACATCACATCATGTTGGTGAGAAAGTGACTGAAATTAAGATGCAAGATCAAGATGGATTACATTACAGAGCCTTCTTTGAATTTTGTCAGCAGGAGCACCAGACAAGATATGGCAGCAGTAGTCAATGAATGGACGAATGGTAGATTTATAAATGTGCAAGATGGATTCTGATGAGAAAAATTTTCTGGCACAACACAGTGAACCAACTTTCTTAGCAGTAAACATAGCAATTGATTCAATATAATCGTTCCACTTCATGTCAATAGAAAATGTGAGTTCAAGAATATGTTGGGTGTTGCTCTCCTAGAGTTTATCATCAGTCATGCTGAGGGCAGGCAGAAAAGTGTTCTCTGTGATGATTAAATGAAAGCAGTTTTGTTTTGGAGGTGTTCAAATTTACAAACCATTTCTTGCCCTAGTTAACCACTGATTGGAGGCCCTTTTCAAAAGCAGTTGCCATATTTACTTTGTTGGATCTGTCAGACTTGTCAGTAAGACAGGAGTAAATAGTTGTGTCATCTGTATAAATACCTAGTTGGAAACTGATAGCATCAGGAAGGTCATGGAATATCAGAAACAGTGTAAGTCCAAGAAGCCCTGGGTGGACATCCATATTAGTATAAAATTATCTAGAAATATGCCCATTCAACATGATCTTCATTACCTGATTTATTAGGAACAATTGGATTAAGCCAAAAATTAATCCTGTGACACTGTAGCCTTTAAGCTTGCAGAGAAAGCCAGCATTGCTAAATCCTGTTGAAAGTCTTTGAGATATCTAGAGACATCTTTATCTAAAACTTCATAGATAAATTTAATGATGGCCATTAACATATTGGCAGTAAGTTTTGTTTTGCATTACATGTTTCTTATCAATTGTTAATCATTGTTGACTTTAGTTAAATTAATGAGGAATAATCTTCAAATAATTTCAAATTTAGATTAACCTATTTTACAATTATAACCAGTATTCTAAAATCTTCTCCCTCCCATTCCAGAAATTAAAGTAGAAACTTCATACCAGATCTTTTTTCACTGAAAAATGTTATACAAGTAAATTTGTTACTTTAACTTTATTGTACTTTCTGTTCCAGTGACGAACACTAGATAAACAAAAGCACATCTGATTATATGGCCATTAGGTTATTGGTTATCAGGAACATCATGCCATTAACAATTATTATTTACATGTTTTACACAATTAGTTTGTATACCATCATGACTGATTTTCTTTTTTGCAAGATAAATATAAAATTTATAATAAATATTATTATATCCATGAAGAAAACTTCAATTTTTAGTGTATCTTGATATATATATATAGGCAATAAACTGAATTTTTATTTTTAAATTTTTTCATTTTTTTAAATTTTATTTTGAAGATAAAATTTTAAGTATTTTAAGTACTGAAGTAGTCTAGTCAATACTTCATTTACAAATGGTACTTCAGAAAAATATTTCTTAGATATCAATCACTTTTTTATGATCACTCCATGCTTGCCTAAATGTCTTAACCTTAAAACTGATACCACTTTTAGAATGACAACTGGATTAATAAAAATAAAATTTATCAATCCCTGAAATATATAACATTTACATTTATATGGAATTTCTTAATAAATGCAACAAAAATTACCACTTGCTTAGAGAATAAAGAAGAGTTACAACTGGGAGCAAAATTAGAGATTTTAATTTGGATTGTAATTCTTTATCCAGTTGCTGCCAAAAACAACAAAAGGTAACATACAACAGTTCTGGACATAAACAGCATTCACTTTAATGGCTTATCTATTATTTGATATGATGGCTGTCAAATGTATAGAATGAATTGAGGAAAGCTCTTATCCCAATCCTATTAAGAAATCACCTTAAGATAACTCAAGTTTTAGGGATTCATCTGATGAATTCCTTCTACAGATTTTCTATAGGGATTAGGTCAGACTAAGGCACTCTAAAAAAACTTTTCTACTTCATCTGGAACTACTGCTTGGGATTGTAATCTTGTTGAAAACCCCAACCTCTCAAGAATTTAAGAAACATCATAGAAAGACATATCTTCTTCTACACACACACACACACACACACATATATATTTTTGTTACAGGTACTGCAATTAAGCCTTTTATTTAATTTTTCTTGTGTTCATACAAGTGTTTTCTGGACACAACATGTGTAAAAAATGTCAAAAAGTTCTGCATATCCAAGCACTTTTGGCTATTCCTTTATCCATTATCATAAATAATTATACTGGTCATACTACTACATGCTTATCTGAATGACTCAAGTTATACCTACTGACCATAGCTCAATTAGGATTCATTTAAACACACACAAAAACCTACCAAACTCCATTTGGAACATACTAGTAGAAAATACAAGTATAACAGCCTCATCCACATGAAAAAAAAAAAAAAGATAAAAATAATGGAAGCCCTAATAATAAAAAAGGAAAAGCCAAAACTCAATAACATTAGCTACAAATGTGGCCAAAATGTGCTGACCATGTTTGGTAAATAAAACATTCCCACCATAACTTCAGACACACATAAAAAAAAAAAAAAAAAAAAAAAAAAAACAGCCTTGATAATGGCTAAAAGAATAGCCAAAAGCACTCTGATATGCAGAACTTTTGGACAGTTTTAAGACACTTTGTGTCCAGAAAAGAAAACACTTGTACAAACACAAGAAAAATAAAAAGCTTAATTGCTTGTAACTTGTCAGTCACTTTTATCAAAACCTCTCTCTCTCTATATATATATATATATATATGATTATTATATATATATATATATATATATATATATATATATATATATATATATATATATCTCCAAATAAGAGAAAGAAGAAATGGTGTAAAAATCCACAGTTCATAACATTTACTTATTAAAAAAGTGCAAAAGTAGAGCAAAATATTATTACAATATTTTTATTATAAGAGATTATAATAAAAACATTTTGAATCATTACACAAAAGCTTTCATGTTTCAATACTATGATTGTACTAACTTTCAGAAAAGAGGAAACGATTTGTTTTTAAATTTCCCTAAAATATCATCTTTATCACTAGTTACCAAACAGTGCCTGAGGAAGTACAATCACAGTATTGAAACATGAAAGCTTTTGTATAGCAACTTAAAATGTTTTTATTATAATCTCTTATAATAAAAATATTATATATATATATATATATATATATGAGAATATAAAAAAGTATTAAGTCAGTAGGTCAGACTGGATTCAGACCAATGCACGGATATTTTAAGAAAGTGTTCAATACAGAATTCAAAAAAGTTGAACGTGCAGAGTGGATAATAATATAAAACATTAAAAAATTCACCCTCAACACTACCCAAGTTTCAACCTTATGGTCTCATCAGGTAGCTTTTGGTAAATAATTATTTTGTAGCACTATTTTAGCCAAATTACATAACTTAATTTGGCACCATAAAGTAAAATTATCAGAAAGTGAGGGGTGAGGAAAGAGTGGGAAGAACCGGAATTGAGAGAAATTTGCATAAATATAATCATCCAGGTTTGTATTAGACTAGAGTATGTTTATTAATGTATCTGCATTTGGACATCACTTCAGACCACTCATTCAACAACTTGTCTCTGTCAAGGTATGTCATAATAGCCAGCTTTTCCTTTTGATACAACCTACAAACACTGCCATTAGAACTGCAAGAGACAATGAGACAATGTCAAAGCTGCCATTGGCCTCTCATGAAAAATTATTTTTCTTCAGAAGGTACTATTTTGTCTACACCAGGTCAAATTTTATGATTTAAGTCAACAGTTGCACAATTTTTATTACCCAACTTTTGGGGATATATTTTTATGATATATTTCAACTTATCTAATATCAGAAATATCTACAATAAATACTTTGAAGGTGTGTGATTTTATTACACAACACAATGTTTATTCATTATATTATGAATAAATTTATATATAACAGTATAGTTACAAATATTTATTTTTTAATTTCAGATATGTAAAGATTGCATTGAGTCAAAATCAAAACAAATTATTGTAAAATTAACAAGTGATGGGAATACAGCTTTGAAAATTGCAAAAAAGTTGAAAATCATAGGAGAAATTGAAAACACTGGTTAAATAAGAACAAGAAAACATACTGGTTTTAAGAAAATAGGATAATAACCAAGAAAAGTGAATTGATCAGCAAGAAAATATTTGGAGAAATTGGTGTTAACATGTAAACAGGGAAAAACATGTAGAATATTAAGAATATTGCCTAAAGATATGAAAGCAATAAAATTATCAATTTTAAATAAATATCACAAAGAAAAACATGCAAGTTGAATGAAGTAGTACATGAAAACTTTAATTTTGAGTGATAAATGTACAGCTACATTGGGTGGAGTTGATGGCTGGGCTAGAAGTTGAGTCATTCAAAGAAATAGTTAACAAATACAGCTTAGAAGAAAGTAATGCTTTGGGATTGTATTGTAAGCAGTAAAATTATGGATCTCTTCAAAGTTGATAAAAGTTAAAGATAACTGCAGAAAATTCTTGAATGAAATGATTTTTGTGAGGTATAAGCCAGAGCCAAGAAGCTTTAAGCTAAACAGTGTATTCATGCAAGAATATACTTCTTCACATTTTGCCAAGCTGACAACTATTAAAAAAGGTTTTTTGATATTAATCCAATAGAAAATTTGTACTCCATCATTAAAAGAGATGCATTTGAGAATAAAAATTAATATTCAAGTAAAGAAGATTTCTGGGAAGCAAGTAATGTAGAATTGAAATCAGTAGAAAATTTAAAATCAATAGGTGAAAGTTTAATGAAGATAACAGAATTTTAAGCAGCCCATATTACTATATAAAATAATAGAATATTTTATTCCAGTATATCAGATACTGTATTAATCAAGTATATTTGTGGAGTTCTGTGTTTTGGAGATTTACTTGTAAATAAAAATTTATGCTGCGCTTAGTGTGTTTACATAATAAAACCAGGTACCCTTAAACAAGTTAATATTTTTAACAAGGATAGATGATGATGATGATGATGATATTATATGCTGAAACTCACATACTATATTGCTGATAGATATCCTGAAAACTTTACCAACATCAGTTGGTTAATACCAATTTTATGGTGTAAACACTGACTTGCATAATAAAACCTTACAAGAAGAAATCTGACAGTATATCTTAAAACATTTATCTTCTGAGTATAACAATTCGGCCTAATATTTCAAATTAATAATCATGTTATACACGGTCTTGTCTAAGTACATTATCATAGAAATCAAATAATGAAATTTAATCATAGCCAATAAATACTAAGCACCAAACAGACCATAAATCAAGTCATATATATGCATAAATTAGAATAAGTAATCAAATATCTGTTGTTAATCAAACAAACCTTTTTGACTTGCGCCAATTATATATATATATATATATATATATATATATATATATATATATATATATATATATATATATACACACACATATATGGTGGACTCTCCCATTGTATTCGATGTAGGAGGTTAAGCAGCTCAGTTCCTAGGAACCGACAACCAAACACCAACACATATGATTTGATTATAGTGGTGAAATGCAGAAGCAACCACACTTTTTGAAGGGCCAAATACCTGGTGCACTACATGCCACAAGATCCCCAAACAACCCTCCATAGGTTTTGAATTCAGAGTTGTCTTTCTCCTAGACCAGTTGCCATCCAAGGCTATAGAACCCAATCTGTCCTGCTATTTACCCATAGCTGGAGGGAGAAGAAGAGGATTAATACCTTTCCCAAGGGTGTTAGCACGTAAGTGAATGTAACGGATTTGACTAGAATTTGAACTCGGCTCTCCAATTCTTCAATCTGAACCACTACCCACTGTGTCTCCTATATATATATATATATATATATATATATATATATAATATATAATAATGACTTGTGACTTTGTGCTAGCACAACTATTGACAGCCCTCAAGGGTTCCGTCTACCCAATTTTACATGGCTTGGTATGGTTTTCAAGCACTTTCCAAAGGTGCCATACACTGGGATCGACCCCTCCAGTTCAATAACTTCATGAAATCTCCTCCCTGATAAATCAACCATGGTGAAATTCAAACCCAGGTCTCATGGTCAGAATGCAGACATTCTAACCACTGTGCCAATTATAAAAAATAGTTAAACATGTGCAATTCACAAACAAAAGATAGAATTAAAGAAAGTATATAAAAAAAAATTGTACAGAAGTTTCAAGAAATATACAGTAGGGAGAGAGTTATATTTTTTGCACTTGAGGTACAACATTTAATATTTAGCCTTACAGGCAACAAGTGAAACAAAATAAAAAATATAAGCTATCACATCACATTAATAAATATATTTTCAATTCCAGTTAAATGATCAGAATTTTTCTATAACATTATAAAGTACTTATTATACAATTATAAATACTTCTACACTATGCAACCAAGTTATTATATTTGGAGTGGATATTTATAAAATTTCAGTCAACATTTGATATTCTCTACAGAATCAGCTATGAAAGTTGACTCAACATAGATAAATTTTCCTTAAGCAAAAGTATTGATACTTAGAATATTGTTTTTATTTATATTTAATTTTTATTTTTTACTCTTACATAATATTGTTAGATAGATTAGAAGATTTCTTCTTGGATGCATCCAATGGGTAAGGCAGAATTTTTAGAAATACAATTAATTTTGCTCTGTTTGTTACCATAATAGGGTAGGACAGAATTTGTCATTTATAAATTCAAGTATTGCAGTAGACCTTTAAAGTGCTCTGCAGATTATTAAAAAGAATGATATGAAATCACACATGGCTATATTCTAAGCTCATATGATGGCTGTTACAAAAACTGCAGCGGTGTCTCTAATAAAGTCTTCATCAAATAATGATCCTGAAGCAGACATGGTTTTAGGGTTTAAACACCATTACCACTAACCTGGGACACTTCAGTAATACCTCATCATATCACTAGGCTTTATTGGTTTTTCTATCAGTGGGGGGATGATAGGTTTATGCAGATGTAGCTTTCATATACTTTTCCTCTTTTCTAATGTAGAAATTCCAATTCTAAATAATATACCAAAATAGAGTTAATAATAAAACCTTGACATTTCACTTTAATAGGAATGATTTGTTATTTTACATCACCTGCATTCTTCTTGAATAATTTTACAAATTTTTTAGTGAACAAAATCAGCCTTACCCTTAGAAAGAAACAAATTCAACAAGAACATTTTTTAAATTTATTTATGAGATGACAAGGTCAGAATGCCAAGCAGTTAATGCTACCCATCTTTCCAACTGATGTGACATTCTAAATCTTTTTCAAGTCTATTCTGTGTAAGCATCAAACAACTATGAATTTGATTTGATTTTTTTTCTAAAAGAATTTTTCAGAAAGCTTCCCTCCTTCACAAAATTTATTTTCTCTCACCAATGTCAAAATTCTATTCTCCATTTCACATATTTTTGTAGTTTCAGCAAGGATTTTCAGTGTCTGATTAAATCTTCATGTATAACATTTTAAAGAATATTCATAACCAGTGAGCATCTGCTTGAGGTTAGCAGTCTACTCAAATGCACTGTATTGGTCAAATCCAATCAACTGCCTGTTATATAGGAATAAAGTGTTGCTGCTGACACTTGAGTTTGAACATAGATCGCCAGTGAACAAACACAGGTGATCCCATTATTGAATTAAGTAGATCACGTGACCATGGGAGGAAATGTATAAATAGGAAATTGCACGACGTCTAATTGACCACTATTTCTAGTCTATCCAGGATCACTATACGGATTACTTATTTAAAGATCCAAAGTCAGTTGGTGTGGTTGTTATCTTTGCTCGATAGTTGATTTTGTCCAGACTTATGAACCGTTAGGTTTATTATAACAGTTTTTTTTTTTTTTTTTTAAATGTTTGGATTTCTAAGTTTTACTTTTTTATTTGTGTGTATCTGTTTGTTCACTTTTACTTTCTTTAGTTTATTTCCTTGTTGTGCTTCTTTTTTTTTATTCCACTCCTGTTTTTTTATTTCCTTTTTCATATTTATTTTTTTAATTGTTGTTTCTTACTTTAATTTTCCACATTCTTGTTTGATCTTATTTTATTTGGCTTTTGTGCCCATGACATTGGGTCATCTTTCTTGTTCATGAGACTTTTTTTCTTCTAATTATTCTTTCATTTCTTTTTTTTTTTTTTTATAAGAGTGGGAAAGGGTCTTCCTAAGCAACAAAAGTCCTTGTCAGGTCTACTATTTAAGATCATAAGTGGATAGGAAGTCCATAGAGGACCCCAACAATTTCCCTAATGTCCCTGGATGGATGTCACAGTTGGATACAGGAAGACTGGGATAATCCATCAAGGTCCTTTCCACTGCAGATTTCCGCCTGGTACGTAAATAGGTTAATCATTATTTTTCTTGTTTCAGACCTAAAAGATGTCTATCAAGATAGCCAGCCTGAATGCAAAGGGTTTCAGGAATTGGGGTAAGGCTGCCCACCTGCTCTGTGACCTCTTGTTGTTCAGTGTGGATGTTGCTGCAATTCAGGAAACCCACTTTATAATGTCAATGCATGTGTCCTGTCTAACGACTTTGTCATCTGTTCAGTATACGGCGACCGACAGGCCAGAGGGGTTTCTTTGCTGGTTAGACATACCCTGGATGCAAAGGTGGACCTTGTCCATACAGATGCCAAGGGCCAGTTGATTGTGGCCAATATTACCGTGAAAAGTAGTTTATTTCGGGTTGTTGTGGTTTATGCACCCAACAACAGGGAGGAGCGCATCTCACTTTTTCGGCAGTTGGGGGCTATTCTTGGTGGATTCAACGCACCTAGTTCTGGTTGAGGACTGGAATGCCATCCTGGACCCCAAGATAGACAAGGAAGGTGGGCAATCATAGCTTGGTTGATCTGATCAGCAAGTTTGGTCTCATCAATAGATACCAGGTCAAACACCCAGAGGGGGAGATGTGTGGTTCCAGTCACTAAATTCATGAGGTCAAAACCCCAGAGGGTCGTACTCTGAGGTTAGCTGATGTTATGTGTGGCATTTTGGCAGCATTTCGAAAGCCAGTTTAGCAAGGAGCCTGGTCTCTGTGACGAGGAGTTTTGTAGCTATCTGGCTAACTTTCTTCAGCTTTTGCCAACTGAAGTAGCTATCTTTGATCGAGAGTTCACTGAAGGCAAGGTCTACATGCATTGAAGAAGGTCGGCAGAGGCAAGTTGCCAGCTTTGGATGGTTTGCCCTATGAATCGTACTTGAGGCTGTTGCACATCTTTGTTTTGACTTATTTTTACTGTTGTGTTCAACATCTGGTTCTGCCCCAATCAGATCTCCAGTGGGTGTGATCACACTGTTGAAAAAGGGCAAGGGTGTTGGGTGGGATTTAGATGATTATAGACCCATAACTCTACTAAACATAGAGTTAAAGATTTTGGCTAAGATCCTGACAGAGTGTTTGCAGTCAGTTGCCGAGACTCTGTTGGGACCTGAGCAGACTCGTGCTGTGAAGAGCCAAACAATTCAGAGCAACCTGCATCTGATCCGCACAATTATATAGGGTGTAAAAGATGACAAGCAAGCTTCGGTAATCAATTTGGATCAGTCCAAAGCATTTGATAAGGTTGACCATCGCTACCTGGCCGCTGTCCTGCAGGCCACTGAATTTGAACCAGACTTCTGCCACTGGATTAGCCCCACTGTATCGCTCTTCTGGTGCTGTGGTACTTTACAATTTGGCATTGGAGCCTCTTGAGCCAGGGTTTCCGCATAGACCAATGACATATCTACTTTTTTGTCCTCCCACAGTGACATTGAGATGGTACCGAAGATGCTTAAACAATACAAAAAGGTGAAAGATGCCAAGATTAACCATGACAAGTCTTCTGGCTTGTGGTTAGGTGCCTGGAAAGGGTTCGATCTTCTGGGGCCCTTTGGTTGGACGGACAGTCCCAGCCATATTCTCAGAGAGGGGTTTGGACCCAACATCCAGCTGGAAAAAAAACACTTGGAGAGTCAAAAACTCACCTCGAGGCTGGCTTTCCTATAACATGCATCAACAGGGGATTCAATTCGGGGGGAGGGGTTGTAAGGGACGACATCCCTTTCCTTACTATCAGTCCTCTCATCTCACAGGTTGAGTGTCATCGTAAACCCCAAGATCAATCGGATTTCTTTCACGAGTGTTGATTGGCCTTGAGGGTTATTCCTTGGTCCAGTGACCTTTCTCGGCCTAGGAGAGTCTTCTATCAGGAACTAGTGGAGGGGGCTGCAAAGGATTCACTACATGAGCAGCTTGACTTGTCAGAGGGTGAGTTTCGGTCCCTTTGGTCTTGGGCGTCAATGGCGGATTACTTCATCAATCCTGAGTTTTTGTTTACCTGGCAACTGGTTCGAAATAGGCTATCTCTCAATGACAAGGCCTTTATATGAGGAGTGGAAGATTTGCCAGACTGTAAATGATGTGATCTTGGCTTATAGGAAACAGCTTCGCAAGCCTTCTACTACTGTCCTCTATGGGACCATGTTGGCAAGTTGACGGCTCGTATCACTCCCAAAATGCTTTAAGCTCATTGATCATGCATACACTTTGATAATGTGCCACTCCATATTTTGGGGTGAAACGAATGGTGTTTCTATTGCTGTTAGCCATGGCCTGAATGAAGGAGGAAGCCTTGCAAGGCATTCATCTTTCTAATCAGGATCTGATCCGATTCTTTGAGTACTAGCTCAAGATGAAAATTAGAACTGATAGAAAACACTTAGTCCCGACAAACTTCAGCAAAAGGTGGGTGACTGAGGTGAGTTTGGTCTGTGTGAATGGGGCTAGCCTTTTCTTTTTTTAGGTCTAAGTTACATCGGGGTGGTTTCCTTTTATGTACCTAGTTAATGTGAGTAAGTGTCATTTTTGGCCTGCTCCCGGCTTCTTCTTTGGTTATGATTCTAGTCAAGATTCCCATCCTCCCCAGTTTGTGACTCCACTTTTTCATCTCAACTGGGTCAGCTTTCTTCTTCCCCACAACCCTATTTATTTTTTCCTTTCCCTTAGCAAGAGGGTACAGAGTATAGCGGCCTCTCTTTTTTTGAGGGTTGGACGGGTCCTACTAACATCAGTTATCGTTATTTGGTTTGTTATATATATATTATATTGTTTGATATTTAGTTTGTTTTGGGGTTCATCCCCTTCCCTCACATTGTGAATCATCAGATTTTTATGCATAAATTTTTTTATAAGAAATTTTTATGTCATGAGGTGCATTTTGTAGGTCCCCTGAGAGTATGCGGTATTATGGTATATGGAGGATTGATTGGTGACGGATGAGTTCTTGTTGTGAATGTGCAAGTGGCAGCCTCTTTAACTATCAATGTTTTAAATCAAAATCACTGACTCAAGCAAGCATTATTCATGATCTTGTATTTGCTGATGATGCTGCAATCGTGGCTACCTCAAAGAAGGTCCAGCACTCATCAATCTTTTTTCCACTGCTTGCAATGCATTCAAATTAACTATAAGCATAAAGAAAACTGAATCTGTCCATCAACCAAGGCCTACACCTAAGCAAGTCAAGGGTGCAAAACAAAAACCACCTGCCCATACCTTTCAAATCATTCCCATTACTGTTGGCAGTAACAACCTGAAGTATGCAAAATCATTCTCATACTTAGGAAGCAAAGTCAATTCGAGTGCCTCTTTAGATGAAATAATTAACCAAACATCAAGGGCAACCAATGCCTTTGGGAAGTTTAAGCATTGCCTATGGGATGCTCATGGGATTTCACTTGAAACAGAAATCAGTGTCTATCAGCAATCATTCTCACCACACTTCTTTATGAGGCAGATTCATGAACGCCATACAGGACACACATCAATCAACTTGATGCTTTTCATAAATGCTGTCTTTGCTCAATATGTCGTTATACACGGGAGGACAAAATCTCTAACCCTGATCTTTTCATCAAATGTGGTGTCAGTGGTATTGAATCCTTCTGATGCAATCACAATTCAGATGGTCTGGTCATGTCATCAAAATGAGTGATTGAATGCTGAAAATCCTCATGTACAGCCAATTTTTTCATGTTAAGTGTAATGTAGGCCATACTTGGTCTCACTTCAAGGACAAACTTAAATACAATTGCTACAAACATTCCTATAGAGGAGTTCGAACTTGCTACTGAAAACCAAGCAAACTGAAGAAACACCTGCTACTGAGGTATAGCTAACTTTGAAAAGAATTGTCTCAACCATCTGAGAGAATTAAGAATTAACACTAAATCTCAGGCTAATACATCAGCCCATATGACAGTATACCCTTCATGTGGATTTGTTTGCAAATCCAGTGCAGGATTGTTGTCTCATATGAAACAAACATAAAAACTGAACTGGAAGACACTCATATATCGAAAACGACAGGAGAGTCAATCTTTTTATATATATATATATATATATATATATATATATATATATATATATATATATATATAATTCAATTCAGCCCAAACAAGGCAGGAGTGCCACTAGTACGCAAGGGGCTACAGAGAGTGTAAGTAAGGGAAAAGAGGGGTTGAGGAAAGGATAAAAAGAAGAACAGTGGAGAATGAAAAAAAAAGAACAGGGATCAAGGCAATAGAAGATGTAAATTGATATCATATTTAAATTTTTGAAAACTATAGTTATCAGCGAAACAAGTAAGAGGAAGGAGTTCCACTGTCAGAAAGTGTAAGAGAAGAAGCTGTCGAAGTAGAAGAGGTGGTTACATTTAACTGTTTCAACAGTAAAAGGGTGGGACCGAGATGCCAACCTAGTAGCACACTTAAATTCATGCAATCAGGACACCAGTGAAAGTAGCTTGTCAGAGCAGATGCAATGAAAATATTTATAGAAAAGATAGAGGGAGATTGTCGGTGAGAAAGTGACTGGAGATGAGACCCCAAATCAGGACCAATCACATCACATATCTGTCTTTGGATTTTGTCAAGAAACTCAAAATGAACAGTGGGGGACCAGACCATATATGTCAACAGTATTCAATGCATTGACGAATGGTAGGTTTGTAGATGTGAAGAATGAACTCAGACGAGAAGGTTTTCTTGCATGACGGATGTATATGTGTGTGTGTGTACACAAGCTCATGCATTCAAGACGGAGTCTACCCTCTCTCTCCTTCTTCACCACCTTGTCAGGCTTTACAGTGTTGAACTGTTGATCACTTCCCACTGATATAAATATGGGGCATAGACAGATTTATTGGCAGACTCATCCTTTGCTTTCATCTTAATAATTTATATTCTTATGTTAGTTTGTTGAGTTAAGACCAAAGAATACAATAAGTTTGACACTTAGTTACTCTCTAAGTGTGATTCCAAATAACCTGTACAGCCAAGAGGAATCCAACACGGAAATTAACTTCCAACTCATTATAGGTCCGATATCTGATTGATTACTTGAGATCCCTTCCTAGCATGTTAGAAATTTAGTTTTTTTTGTTTCCCTTCCCTTCTGCCTGTAAGGGTATTGCTGCTTTTAACCTTTAAAATGATCATTTATTCTCCAGTTGACCACCACTGCCTGAAGAAGCACATATAGTGCAGAAACAGGATTGCATTTATGTAGCGGTTTATAACATGTTTTTGTTATAATTGTTAATAAATATTATTATTAAGCTCTACTCTGTATTGAGCACTTTTTAAAATATAATTGTCAAATACTGGTATTACTACCTTACACTTGGAGATGAAATGAAGTCAAGAAAATCCTCAAAAATCCATCTCGGTTATAAAATATTTAAATATTTCATCTCTTCAGACCAAAGGGTTTTTTTTAAAAATGAAATCAATTTGTCCAGACAGATAGAAAAAAGGAAGAGGAAAAAAGAAAGAAAAAAGGAAAATTTTTTATAATAAAAAGGAAGAAAGAAAAAATTAAAATTTTCAATATAAATATTTTTTTAAATTTTGGAAAGAAGGGAAGAGGGAGATGGAGAAAAAAAGGAAGAATTAAATGATGAGCTAATAGGTTGAGCTAGAAACAAATTTTTTCCTTAAAGGGCCAAACAAGTTAGTACACTGGGTAAGAGAGTGGGTGATCAGGATTAAAAGAGTTACAGTAATATGTCAGTCATGTCATTTTAGACACCAAATTTTATTATCGCATTATAATAATCATCACAATTTCAAATTAAAAATAATAATATAAAATAATAATATCCAACATCACTAAAATAAAGAAAAGAAAATAATTAATATAAAAAATAAATAAAATAATAAATAAAAAAATTAAATAAAAAATAAATCAAGAGATAACTATAAAGAACAAATTTAAAAAATAAATATTTGGATAAGGATAAATATAATAATCATAATACTATCAATAATAGTAATATAAATTAAAATTAATTAATAATTTGAAATTATAAATGATGTAGGCAAGACAATCACACAAATAACCATGTGAATACATATATGCATATATGTTAGCACCCATATAAAACAAAATCAACACTTCAAGTGTATATTCCCTAAAGTCAATGTTTTTAGGGAATTTTAAATTTGTTCTTGTGTCTATATTTGGCTACACTTGAAAATAATTTGTTTCTTTGATTCAATAATTGGTCAATATTCTTATATTTAATCATTATGATTTTCTCTTGTATGCATAGACTGCATCTGTCTTGGAAGATGTTAGGAGTCCGAGACTGACAGATAATCTCCCATTTAATTTTATGCCTCTATTTTTAAGTCTCCAGTAATGTTTAGACAGAGGAGTTTGGTGTCTAAAGAAGTACTGGAGAAGGAATGCTGGTGATTGTAAAGTCTCAGTTTCCAATTCCCAGTGGATATCACTATGTATACTTTTTTTTTATCATTGACATTTTCTTTCAGAAAAATGGTAGCTTGGTACACCACATTTTCCAAATTATAGATATCTCCAACTAGGCTCCGGTTCTACAATTATAAGAAGGCTTGTTTTCTGGTGTGTTGCTGTGATAAAATGTTTTTAATAATTAGTTGTTGTTTGAGTTAATAATGTTATTTTATGTATGTTGTTAGTGCAGGAATAACTGATTTTTAGAGTTTTTCTATTGAAAGTTTTTTGTAGAGGGTTATTGTGATTAAAATTAAATTGCTGTTACTTACACTGAGCTCTCTTTGGATTAATGCCCTCCTTGGAATTATCCCTACCAACTGGTATTTTATTATATATATATATATATATATATATATATATATATATACACACACACACTGTGGAAAACAATAATTGCATAAAAAATTCATCCACTTGTATGAACTCATAAATATAATGGGTAAATTTTGATAAATGAAAATGTTTTGATCATTTTGTTAAAAGTTAATAATCATTTTTTTTCTTTAATAATTGCTATTTAAATTCAGCACTTTGTTATTTACAACCAGCACTTTATTAATGACAAAATCCTATACTTAAAATGATTTCTTCAAAACTTGAACTTTTTAACACAAACCGCTCATCATTTGCAATGTCAATTTTTGTCCTTATTTTTTATAGCTAATAAATCAAAGTGGGCATCTGTTTTTCAGCCCTCCATATCAACAAACTCACTTGACCCAAATATTCAAGAAGCATTTTTATGCTAACTTTTTATTTACTATTTTTTATTTGCACTTTGGAAAAGAGGAAGGAACAGATAAACAGACCTTTGTTGATTCTAAAGAACATGAACAGATAGATTAAAAATAAATAGATACAATTTATATGAAACTTTCTAATTACTATTTTCAATATTTTAACAATGACACATGATATGCACCTTATAAAACTATATGAGGATTCAAGGCACTTTTTTCTTTTTTTAATATTTTCAGTTTGAGATTTTCTATGTGTTAAATAGCAGAGTAAATTGGGCTCTCTAGACTTAGACAGCAACCAGTCTAAGAAAAAGAAAATACTAAATTCCATAATATGTTAAAAGCAATAGGAAACTACTCCATTATCTTACCCAAGGCACAGCAATGCACAGATAATAAAGAAATAGAATCTGTGGAGATCTATGATTGCCTACATCCTGAAGAGATAAATCATTTGAAAAAATAAGTAACATCACATTATGTCCTATTTGGTGCTTGAAATGTAATACTGCTAAAAGTAAACAGCTAATAAGTCAGGGTTGAATACTGAATACTATTTTTAATGTGTTAATATCTTAATAAA
The DNA here is from genome assembly GCA_903632075.3 of Acanthosepion pharaonis. Classification (NCBI taxonomy): domain Eukaryota; kingdom Metazoa; phylum Mollusca; class Cephalopoda; order Sepiida; family Sepiidae; genus Acanthosepion; species Acanthosepion pharaonis. Next base: position 355,164 of record CAHIKZ030005246.1, on the reverse strand, counting down.
GAAACTGATAGGGATGGATTGACTATCATTTGAAGTAATGCAGCACCTACTTCATTGTTTGAACTGTCACAAATTGATAATCTGTAGCTTTTGAATTAGAAAAGGAGAGGGCAATTGTACTTGATAATACTTTTAACATATTCAAAGGAATTAGTACTAACAGTTGTAATTTATTTGTATTAGGGATTATGCATATGCACTCAGTAAATGGAGAGATTAAATTACTTTAATTAAGAAAGAGTTTTCTATAAAACCCTAACATTCCAATGAATTGAACCAATGATTGATTCATTTTGGACAAGGGAATTCATTAAATTTTTTGAAAAATGGTTTCAGACATTGACTGGAAATACTACATTTAATAAGAAAAAAAAAAAGAAAAGAATCAAATTCTGGAACATCAAATACACACTCAGAAATAGAAACTTCATTATCATAGTTATTAAGAATTCTTACTACATGTTCAATACCATTTAAAGGAGATTCTTTATCAAGATATTTTAAAATGTCATCTATGTAAATAATCACATACTTAATATCATTAAAAATACTGTCCATCATTCACTGGAAAAATACTTGAAGCAGTCTATAATCCAAAAACATGAAGCTATATTCAAAATCAAACAGACTAAAAGTAATTGTAGTAACTGTCTTATGTCATGTAGCACTTGATGGTATGCTGATGATTGGTCAGTCTTTAAAAAGCATTTTTTAACATAATTTTGAAAACAAGGAGTTTAAATTAGGTAAAGTGTAATGGTCTTTTTAAAATCTATAATCTCTACAAGATATATACATTTTATCTAATATAGTTACCAAGTGTAAAAATGAACTCTATATAGATTTAGTAATTCTTCTCTTGCTAAACTTCTGAGTTGGCAGTTGTCTATATTTTGAAAATGTTGATAGATTACAATCAGTTTCAATTCTGTGAAAGACTTAATTTTATTGCCTTGGAATTATAATTCAAAGAGGCCAAATTAGGAAATTTATTAATAACTGGCTGCTGTACTGATTGAATAGTAGAATTTTGATGCAATGTTATGTTCATAATCAATGATGAAGGTTGCGCATCAACTAGTCTTTTACTTATGATATCAATCAATAATTGTTACAGTCAACAGTCAGACCAAAATGCCCAAGGAAGTTATAACCTAATGAAGGTTTTGTTGCTTTTGCAATCAAAATTATGCATGTAAATTGCACTAAGTTGTGCAAGATCACATCCAGTAATGCTTGGTCCAAATACTTGTAGGAATATTATTATTATTATTATTATTATTATAAACAGGTAAAAATAAAATAATAATAATGAAAATTATAAAAAATAAAATAAAACTAACATCAAAATGTTGTATAAAATAAATTAAATAAAAATTAAAAATAATAAAAATTCTCCCAACATGCAACAAAAACTGTTCCTGCTGGAAATATGGACATCCCATCAAAATAGGTCAAATTCAATCTCTTCACTACGAACCTTGGTATGGGCAACATGTGTCCAACTTCTCTGTGATATGGTTTGTAATAGTATGGAGTAAATTTCTCTCTTATCACATGTACCATAAAGCAATTGTAAGCTAAAAAATACACACCAATACACAAAAAATATAAATAAATTGTATGAAATTAACATACAATTGACCATACTTTTCCTGTTATTTCTGTACATTTTATTTCTTGTCAAGTCTGCTTTTATCTCGGTGAACACAAAGCTAATTTCTGCTGCTATGATGTGAGTGAATCCCACACACACTCAATTTTCTGTCCCCTATCAGAAACAATGAAGAAATTTGTCAGATCAATGACTATCCCAGATTAAGGAATGATGTATAAAGAAGTTCCTGTAACTACAATAAATTCAGTTCATTGAAACCTTGAGTAGCAACTTCCAAAAGTGATGATGGTTAACAAAGTCTGTCAAGTTCCACCAAATTAGTTTTTCAAGTTACCATGACATGCAGGCAACAAAGAATAGGAAATGAATAGTCACTCTTGAACTGTTTGGCTACTTACACCATGATTTACAGGACTTACTACAATCTGAAAAATACAACTATGTTGGGAAAAGCTTTAGTTTTTGGTTTTTATCAAAAAAGGTAAATGGAATGCTTTCTATTTTTGTAGTCATCAAAACTTTTGCTGCTTGTTTATTTATGCTTAGATTGATGTGGCACTTACTGAAAATATGTAGCTCTTGGGTGATTGAAACAAACAGAAGATCATGTGTTATCTTTTCCAAACTTTCCAAGATCTGTCTGGGATACTATTACCAGTACAATAGAGGAAGGTAAGCACTGAATGACTGTAATAATCAACACCAATTCAGCCAACTAATGACATCAACAGAGATACATTAGCTGATGGTTTAGGCTTTTCATATGTTCATTTTATAGACTTTTTAAGTTGATCATAATCATGGGTAAACTGATCTAAGAATCCTTTCTACAATTCCAGAAGGGAGTAATTCTATAACTTAATACTAGAGACTGCAATTGTTGTGATGCTGAACTGTGCTTTCTTTACAGCAAAACATATTATAGCCCCAGAATATCAGTGGCTGTCTGCATATGTAAGGATTCTTCAGTGAGCTTTTTCTATTGTCAGTATAGTCAATTAGTTTGATGCTACATAAATCATTCAATATGATCAGGAATACCCAGTTTAAAGTTTGTTTTCTTGTTAATTGAACAAATCAAAGAAAAGAAACCATTTTTTGAAATTCAATTAAGCACAAACTCAAACATGACAAATAAACCATAATTACCATAATTTATAAATATTTTAGGAGATGCCATTTATTGCATAAGTGGGACACTGTAAATAATAAATGCATCATACAGTTATTGAAACATTTTCTTCATAAAAATAAATTAATAAAAAAAATTCCTTATTTATACACATGGTCTATAACAACTACTGATTGTAAGTTAATTTCTGTTGATTATAAAAAGATAACATATCTACAGTTTATACCTCCACTAAGATAAGAGGGAAACATCAACAAGTTACAAATTTACCCATGAAAAAGAAAATTATTCCAAACAATGATAAAGTTTTACATCAAATAATCACAATACATGCAAAATATATGATGTATATATAATAATACAATAAAAATATATAATTAGATCTGTAGCAAACATAAAAAACATCAACTAGTGGCAAATTTATAAGTTCAAGATAATTATAGATAATAAACCAATATCAACAATTAAGATCTATTCAAAAAGATAATTATATCTAAATAAGTTGCCAACTAAAAAGACATTACAAAATAGTATTATTAGAGAGAGGAAAAAAAATGAACAATACTGTTTAACAGTAAAAATTTATGGTAAGCGAAATATTTTGTAAAATGCTAATAAAAAAGGTACAAATATTCTTAGCTAAAACACTATCCATATCAGATAACAAGCAAGATCAAAAGTAAGAAAACAATTTACATTAATTCTAATTCCTTAATGGTACATCCAAATATAATTCTTTATTCTCAAAGCCATGCTTTCATATATTGTCAAAAGAAAACAAAAGAAACAATTTCATAATATGAATTGGTTAAAGACTTAGTTAAGAAGATTTCAATATGCAGAATGAGTTGATATAAATAGACAATGAGGGTGAAAAAAAGGTTGTTTTTACATTAATCACTATTTTAATTTTTTATGTTTTAATTGCTTTATAAATATTAAAAAAAATTATCTATTTTACAGCTAATCTGCAGAAATATTTTATAATCAAAACAAAAAATAAACAAAGAATCTTTAGGGTTGTTAGTTTGATGTAGAATAGTATCCTAACAAAAGTGGAGATAATGAGACAAAGTGAAAAAGCTTTTATAGATAATGTGTTTCATCTCCTGGGGGACATCCTTAGGTCAGAATGAGAAACAAATCCTGTGTTTAAGGAAGGTGTGTTGGAATTTTTGAGGAAGGGGTAATAGATAACATTATCAGATTCCATGGCTAGCAAGTGTTTTGTTTGTTTTGGACTTTTAAAACTATGCAAGATATATTAACATTCATTGTTAATTTTAAGTGTAATGATTTTATTTTTCAACTATTACTAAATAAAGGAACTTAATCTAAAACATTACAGATTTTTAAACGAATAGAAAATATAAATATACACAATAGTCTTTATTAAAATATCTTATTGAATAATAAAAATAATCAACCTTTAAATGTTTTTTTTTAGCTAAACATTTTTTTTTAAATATATGCAATGTTTTTATCATTAAGAATAACATAATTGTATCTGGTGAAATAAAGTTCCAAAGATAAAAGTCATCTAAAAAGAAACAGTGTATATTAATGTTCAGTCTATATACCAGTGTAATCAAGTAGATTTTAATGTTTATTTGGAAAGAATGCTATTTATTGCTAAGTAAAATAATTTTTTAAAAAATAAGTAAAATGAAGTAAACAGCTGATTGATGTTTATAATTCAACTGATTGGTTAGATTCTATACATGGATTTGCAAATGATAAAGAAAAAATTTAAAATTTACCATGTAATATAAATTTAAAATTTACTGTGTAATATATAAACTGAAATGCCAAAAAAAATTTAAAAAAATAAAAATAAACAGGAATACAGTGAATGGTTTTCTTCTCCTCTCACTTGGAATGGACTCACCCAGATGACATATATGTGATATAATACGGAAAGGTATAATGTAACTGTGCATGCCATTGGACATGGACAGGTTTTAACACTGATATAATTATTGGGGACAAAAGGATGGAGTCACTATCTCTTTAGTGGCAAATGTCTTAGGTGTTTCTTGTATATAACAAGAATATTAAAAGGCAACTGACAAGGATGGTTGCCCACCTAACAAAGGAGAACATTGCATAAACTCACATACCAATTCAAATCTGGTACCATTCAACTGATCAGTCAATGCACTGTACAGTGTACACTACCTTCTGTGAGGTTTTATAGTTATCAATCAACAAGAGTAACATTATGAACACTACAACATCAGTTATTGTGCCTCACTTGAGTTAAAGGACATTGTTATTGGGCCTTGGAAGACTGGCACCAAGTCCCCTGATCTGATTAGTAGTGGTTCTAGCTCTTTAAGGTAGACAGTCAAATTTGAGTGTAGAAGAAAGCTGGTGAGGTTATGGATTAAGCCTGTCAGCATGGTGTTGTATAAGCTGGCAATAGTGTGTAGAGTCTGTACTGTTAGAGGACAACTATCTTTGACAAATGTGGCATATATAGCTCTTATTGCAAATCATTTGCACTCCTTCATGCTTGCTATGTTTCCTGGTAACAATAGAATGTTTCAGCAAGATAATGCACCCCCACCTCTAGCACAGATGACAAATCTGGTTCTAACGCTCACCAGATTGAAAAGAAAAAAACACTGAAGATATATGTAGGTAACAAGAAAATGAATGCATTTTTCCAAAATTAAAGCAAAAGCTACACTATTTAAAAAAAAATCATAGAATTATATGATTTAAATGATTTTTTCAGTACTTATTCATTAATAAATTGTGTAATGAAAAGGTTATCTAATTAGAAAACTTTATGGAAATATTATGTTTCACCCACCCCTCTCATACATTTGATATTTCATGTGTATTTTTAATTTGAGGGATGTTCCCAAAAGTTTTGTTATCTTTACAGTTATATAAAAGAAAATCCCTAAAGATATAAAAATAAATTAAAAATATCAAATATGAGCATACTGAAAATTTGTCCAAAACCTTACCAAAAAGAATTCAAAAGATTATATTCTTAGACTATTAATTAAATTGTATAAGGTCAAAGATAATTTATTTATAAGCATAAAAAATACCAATTTTTACATTATAATTCTTTTGATTCTTTGTACTTATAAAATTTTATGAAAGCTTTGAGGTGACCTATGACCTTTATGACAACTATTGGGCTACTGTTCATAAACCAACATTATTTATTATTACTTTTACAACTTTGAAATAAATCTCTAGGACAAGTACTGGATTTTTAAGAGATTTTTAAATTTGTTGTTTTCATTTTTTCATCTCCAAAGACTTGCTAAAAATTGAGCATACATAATGAAAATAAATGCCAAAAACTTAATAGAAACAGAGTTTTATCGTCAAAATCTTTGTTATTATTAAGAAGAAAGACCAAAGGATTTTTTATTATTAAATTATATTTTTTAATCTTTTAGAACCTTTTAAATTTGGGTCAAAAATTTTGTTTTCCTTGCGTCAATGAGGTACCATAGGAAATTCAAGCCGTTTTTTTTGTGGTGAACACATTGACTTGGAAATTCTTGCAAAAATCAGATAATTGTCGGATTTTAATGAAACTTCAAGAAATTCATTTTTGTAACATTTAATGTTTATATAAGTACGAGTCCTTGGAAATTTAAATCATTTTTTTCTTTTGTCAAACAGGACTCCCAGTAACAGAAAATCTGCTCTGAATCATAAAATAAAAAATACAATAAAACTAATTTTTTTTTTTTTAAAGAGAATTATATTTTGTTGATAGTTCTCGATGTGATTGATTTTAGTGATTTTGCAAAAAAAAGGAATCAATCAATTTTTAAATTCGGTTTCAAAAGCAACAAAGGATTTTGCTTATTAGGAGTATTAAATTTATAATCTATTAGCTTCAAATTAAAACTAAAAGCTTCAAGAAAGTTTTCATTTTAAAAACGCATTTTTTAAACCTTGTTCTTGGTTATCATTTTTTGTCTTTTTTTTATGTACGTAATTTTTTGTCACTGATGGTGGAGGAGGTTCGATGAATGACAGTGCTAAAAATGTTATGTGTAAAAACTTTAATTACAAAGGTTTTTTTTTTTTTTTTTTTTACGGATAAGCTTTCAAATAAAAAACAAAAATAAATTCAACGGTAAATTTTCATTTTAACACCCGAGCGTCATTCACTGCTGAACTATTTTCTTTCAGTACACGCTTCCGTAAAGCGATTTTTTTTGTACTTAATTTAAGAAATTTAACTTTCAAATATATGTAAACATCGACAAATAGAAGAATAACAAAAGAAAAAAAATCACCTAACCCTAATTTGAAAGTTAACTTTCTTAAAAAAAAAAAAAATTTTTAAATAAAAGAATAACCAAAAAAAAACCACCTAACCCAAATTTGAAAGTTAACTTTCTTCTTAAAAAAAAAAATAAAAGCATAACAAAAAAAAAAAAACACCTAACCCTAATTTGAAAGCTAACTACAAAGAATTACTGTGAAGGAAGTACATAGGCCCAAATTGTACGTCCACCAACAAAATTCAGCACTGAATTACTTATCAATAAGCCGGTAATGGCTGACGAGAGACCAGGAAAAAGTCCGATTTTTTTCGGCTCGTTAACATCCAAAAAGGTAGGTTTCTTCAATATCTAATTGTTGATTTGAGTTCAGCATGTACATTTGCACGGAAATAAGACTATTTTTGAAAAATTTAAGGGATATTAGCGCTCGGGTGTTAAAATGAAAATTTACCAATTCAACTTCAAAGAAGACATTTTTATTTAAATAAAATATAAGTTATTTAAAATGTGTTTTTCGTTTTGTTTGTTTTGGGTTTTTCTTTAAGGAAGTCCGTTGTGGTACCTAGATATGGGACATGTTGCCGAGCTCGTTAAATTCCCTGCAGCCACACCCTAAACAAGCTCAGTAGGGACATGCCTGGATAAAAATACCACACACAATGACAGATTGTCATGTCCCAGAGCTGCTGCTATTCAGGTGAAGAGAAGAACTATGTGTTGTTATTCAATTGGATAGTTGTTTTGGGGACCATTAAAAAATTGAAGACTGGAATTATTAATATTTAATTAGAGAAGTTAATATACACATTTCATGTTATTTTCCTTGCAACAAGGCAATTGTCAACAATCAATATCATGACTACAGTAACAGTACAGTCCTACAAAAAATATCAATTCATATTTTTAAAGTCAGTTTTTTTTTTTTCAATATCATGAACACAAATTAAAATTCTTATTAAAAGTACTAAAACTAAAAACAGAACCTATCAGTGATACCATAAAAGAAAAATGTGTACAACAAAGTTTAATTTACGACCTAAAAATATACAGAAGGTAAGGATCTGTTATTCTATTTACTATTAAACATTATTTAGGTTAAAACTGCTTAATAACAGTCCTCCCTCACCATAACTAGTGGAAATATCATGTTTTTGCAACTTTTTTAGCCTACTTCTGAATGTTATGAATAAAACAAAACGGCAATTAAAAAGAAATTATTGGCAATGAGAACAAACCATGAACTTGCTAAAGAACCAAGTTATTTTAAAAAATAAAATTATAAAGAAAGAAAAAATTGTCTGCTTACTGATCATAAACAAATTTTTGATACCGATCCAAAACAATAATAATGGCTCGAAGTTAAAACTGAATTTTCAAATTAAATTAAGAAATAGCCCATTATTTATAAGAGGCTCTTGCAACAGCAGTGTAATCATATATAAATTAAAATAATAATATAGTAAAAACAGCTTGCCAATTATTGACTTGTTTACAAATTGCACTGGGAAAAAAACGATATAAGATATATGAACAACGAAACAGTAACACTAATGAATGATTAATTAATCTGTCCATAAAATAAAATTTTAGTAGTTTTTAAAAAATAACAAATAGTATTCAAACATCATTTTATCGTATTTTTTATACATGTGATTGTGAATTGTTAATTTACAAAAAGTAAATATGCCGAAACGAGTCATCCAATTGGTAAAAGTACATTTTTCAGGAGTGAAAAGGTCACGTGACCACGCTGTTAATCTCCATGGCTTCAGGTGAAAAAAAAACATTTCGTTTTTCTTTTAGTTGGTTGGATTCAAAATATTCAACTTAATAAGAAGTAGGAATAGACATTGAAAAATAATTTAGAAAACCCACATATAATAAATAATGTAACTAACAGGAGAATAAGCAATGGATCATGATCTGATTGAGTGAAAAAATGCGACCTTTTTTGGGTGATTACGATATGAAAGATAACACTAACAGTAACACTAACTGCAGAATAAAATATGTAAATGTCATGATGCAAGAAGAAAAAAAATGTAGAATTGGGCAAAGTAAAGAAAGAGCTAAGTTATTGGCCAACATTTACCCACCTCAATTTACGGTCGTGTGCACCCGACCCCTCTTTTTTCTTTAACAAAACTAAGTATCAGACCTTAAAAAACGCATCTTCGTCATTAACGGGACGAGGAGAGAAGATTCATGGCATCAATCAAAGAAAATCAAAACAAAGTAAAGTTTAAATAGCATGTCGAAAGTGTTCGCAAGGTGGGATAAGAAAATAATTAAAATTTCTTCTTTTGTAACTTGTGACCAAACAAAAATAAGCATTTTCGTGAGAAAAAAAAAAAAAAAAAAACACTTGTTGCACCACGGCCCACGTAAAAAGGATACGATGAGAAAGGAAAGTTAACAAAAATAAAATAAAATTTAAAGATTCATTCAATTTTGTTTAGACAAATTTTTTCACCTACAATAGAAATAAAATTAAAATCAGTAAATAAAACTGGTATAATAATTAAGTCGGTACGTACCTCCACTAATTCAAAAAGGTTATGAATTCTTAAAAATGATAAAGCTTTAATTGAAAGCTAAATGATTTATTTTAAAATTTCAAAAATAAAATATATGTTTCTGAAACGTTATTTGAGGAAAATTAGCAAATTTAAAGTTAAATTAATCTGATTTGAAACAAATATTAGTTACTTATTTAGCATAAAATGTTGTATGCAAGCATTTCTTAACCACGGGGTCTTGTTTTTTCTGACATAATCGATTTATTGAGAGTGGATCAGATGATAAAGTTTATGTGAGGGTTTTTCCCCGTAAGGGCGTGGGACAACCCTTAAAATACGTGACCTGTTAATAATGCTAGATTTATCGGTTTGTACATCCATACTTAGAAATTCTGCACGTATATCACACACAAAAAAAAATGAAATTCTTAAAATATTCGGGGTTGTCAGATTGTAAATCTTTACTTGATTAGTAGTAAATATAGTTTTACTTATTTCCTAAGAATTATCACATTGAAACTGAATTTTAGAAGATTTAAAAACTTTACAAATTATTCAATTTAAATTGTAAAAAATAAAAACTAAACTTGTAAAAATTAATTTTTTCTTCTTCTTCAGACTACTGTTTTTATATTTATATTATTCATAAAAGTAATTAAAAGCTTCTCTAATTAAATAATGTCTTAGTTTTATTGCGTGTTTTTATTTTTCCATTCAGAAGAGATTTTCGGTAAATCGGGGGATCTGATTTTGAAAAAAAAAAATCATGAAATTAAGGAAGGACATGTACGAAAATATATTTTAGCAAGATTTTCCAATAAAAAAGTTTTCAACAATAATTTCATTCATTTGTGAATAAGTCCTGAAAATTTCATTAAAATCTGACAATTATTTGATTTTTGCAAGAATTTCCAAGTAATGTCTGTCACCGCAAAAAAAGAGGTTAAAATTTGCTAAAACTAAAATAAGTTTTTAATCTAAATTTTGAATGTTCTAATAAAAAAAAAAGAGTAAAAAGTTTAATTAAAATATTTAAAAAAGAAATACCATGATCCTTCATCTTCAAGGATTTTGAGTTTGACAATTGAATAAAAAAAACTATGTTTTCATTACGTTTTTGGTTTTTTAAGCATGTTTTCATCACAGTATGCTGATTTTGTTTTTAACAATTTCGTGGAGGTAAGGAATGCTTTTTTTTTTTCAACTTGTTTAAAAATAGAATTAGAAATTGAAAACGAATACAATCTATAAAATTTCAGGATTGGCAACGAAATTTTGCTTTACTTAGTTGACTGAACAGCATTTTTCCTAAAAATCTGTAAATGCCAATTTTATGTGCATAAGAAAATAAAAAAAAAATGTTTTCATAATGACGAAAGGTGAAGCCTAAAAATGACAGCCGTTTTTCTTTTTTTTTTTTTTTCGCTCTTTTTTAACCAGAGGAAACCAACAAAATAAGTAATCATTGAAAACTTAAGAATAAAAGAAGGCTCGTATACAGCCGACCATAAAAATACAGGTAAATGTTAGAAGTTACACTTTTTAACGGTAACCTAATGTGTTTCTCATTAGGAAAGAAAGAAGATACAAAAATTTAAGATTTTGCTATTAAAGTTCGTTCGAACAAAACCATATATTTGAGCACAAAAAAAAAAATGAAATTGATAATGGAAAACTGATTTTTAACTGTTTTTTGGGGGTTTTTTTAGGCGATTACTATTTTATTTTGTAAGTAACATTTTTAAATTTAAGACAGAGTAAGTGAAGAATATGTACAAGTTTCCGTACAAGTTAAAATTAACATTATTTTTAAAAGTTAATTCTTAAAACGAAAACCTCTTAATTTCTTAAATGAAAAAAATGCTTATTTTTTTCCGTTATATTGGAGATAATTTGTAGAGTCGAGTGTTTTTTTTTTATAGTCATAATGTTGGGCAGAAGGTGAGTGGATCTCTCAAAATATGTAATCGTTTTAATAAACAAAATTACAAAAATAAAAATCAAATGCGTGGGAAGCAAGAAAAGTAGTAACTCTTCTTGTGGTAAGTAGGGATTTTTAGTGTTATTACTGAAAAAGAGAAAATAAGCTACCAGTAAATTGTGAATACTACACTGCAGTAGGAATTCTTTACACTTAAGTAGCTTGTTTTTTTTGTAATCGGGAAATAGTAGAAATTTTTACTTCAAAATGAGACATTTAGTAATGAATTATATTAAGTAAGAAAATAACTAAAAAGTAAAATGTTGATAAAAGTGAAAGTAAGATTTTATTTTTAAAAGATTAAGTTACGACACTTTTTTAAGCTTAGTTTTTTTAACGTCTTTTTTACATTTTTTATGTTTGAGAAAATATCAGTTTTTTTATTGAATACCTTTAGATAAAGCAAACAAACAAAACTTAAAAAATAATGTCTCGTTTGGTATTTATTTAATAATGTACTAACAACTTAGTGACACGATGTCACAGCATTTTTAGTAAAAATAAATGCCTTTTCCATTTTATTTTTTATATAATTTATCTTTCAGTGGTTAGGCTTCTTTTAAGATTACATTTAGTAAAGGATGATGTTTTTTTTCCATTATCTATTACTGAATAGGTAATAAGTGATTGTTTTTAGCTCTTTTTTTTCCAAGGTGATTCATTGAATAATCTGCCTTCATGCTTTCTACTACAAGCTGCTGCTTCTTGAATGAATAATGGTCTTTTATTGTCCTAAAAGAAAATTTTCTCTACTTTCTGTTTTTTTTTATTATTATTATTATTTTAGTTGATTTAAAGTAACTACGATTCTTATTTAGACAGAGCCCATCATATTCTTTTCTTTAAAAGTTAAAAAGTAAAACATTCTTTGTAGTAGTAAAAAAGAAATGAAGATCGGACACATTTTTTACTATCATTTTTTTTTTAAGTTCACTGACATCGTTTCAAACTTTTTCTTTTTTCATAAAATGGAATCAATAAAGTGAAAAATATGTAATTAAATAAAATTATTTTATTTTTAGATTAATTTTCTTTCGTGTATGTAACTGAAGTTAAAAACATCTACGCCATGACGAAAGTGTTTTTTTTAAACAAAAATGATTTATTTTTTAAAAGTCAACATTTTTTTTTAAGTTGATAATGAATTTTTACTTATTTTCAACAGAAATATGTTTGTTTCTTCTTCCTAATACAGTTTTAAAAACTTTTAAGCATTTTTCTTTTTCTCCTCTGTTTAATTCAAGAGAAAGCGACAAGTGTTTCTGAATAATAAATTTAAATTCATAAACTGGTTTATGATGGATTTTTTTTTTATTTACGATACCTTTCAAAAATATATAATAATACAGTAAATACACTCCTAAAAAAGCAATATAAAAAAGACATTTTTAAAACTATTGAAACATATTATCTTCATAAGACAAATAAAAAATAGGTAATATATTCAATATTATTTAATAAACATCACTTGTTTTCCATACACAGAAATGAAAAGCATTATTAAGTGGATAGCCGTTTCTTCTCTCAACTGAAACTGGCAGCCGACTTTTCAAAGAAGATAAATACAAAAATGGAATCCGAAAAAACCGAAACGGATCTCCAGAGAAACTTAGAGCAGCAACGGACAGTAATCTTCTTGTTTTTTTCACGAAATTAGATAATTTTAAAGATTTTCTTACCTTTCAATTAGAAATGAGGCAATATAAGTGTTGACAAGATGACTAAAACAAAGAAAATAAGTACCTCTCTGTTTGTATCCTGGTCAGCATAAAAAAAATAAAAACGCTCCTCGCGTCACAAGCAGACGGTATCCGACATTATCCGCAACTATAGAGGTTGCAGGAGGTCAAGACTAAAAGCACTTTTAAAAATTCGAAATGCGAAAAACGAAATTTCTTCTTTTTTTTTCACTTTGAAACTTTCAAATATATTATTTTAAGATTCTATTTATATTTTATCAATTAAAAAATATTTTAAGTATTGTGAAGAATCTAGATAATGATCCAGATGGAATAAGTTTAGTTTAACTTTACAAATAAAATTATTTATCTGTTAAAGGAAATAAAAATTCAGGCTTCCTTTTCAGTCAAATATACTTTTTTAATTTTTAATCATATCACCCACCCCCAATCAAAGCAATAAAGCCACTAAGACTCAAGGGTTTGCTGAGTGTTAGAGAATATGAGAAAAAAATTTTCAAGGAGAAAGAACAATAAAAGAACAGAAATTAAAAAAGACAGAAGATAACAATCAATATTGCATTTCAATTTTTGAAGATCAAAATTGACTGGAATGCTAGAAGCCAGAAGAGAGTTCCACAAGCAAGAAGTGCAATAGAAGAAACTGTTAGCATAGAACTTACAGTTACGTCTATCCATTTCACTTATAAGATGAGATCTTTCTACCAATCTAGTAGTACACTTAAATTCAGAAAGTCTAGGTGTCAAAGAGGAAAGCTTAACAGAACAATTACCATGAAAATATTTATAGAAAAGACACAGAGTAGCTACATTAAGGTGGTAGGAAAGTGATAAAGCATATATACCAGGTCTGTACCAATAATATTGCAGATTCTTCTTTGTATTTTTATCAAGAATCTCTAAATATATAGTGGAAGCACCAGACCAGATGTGGTAGCAATATTCAATGCGGGGAGAAATGGTAAAAAATAATTTATAAAATAATAACTTGTGAGTAAAAACTGTTTCTTCAAAAATTTATTTTTAATTGAAGATTAATAATATCAAGCACAAATGAAAGATTCTAATTTTTCTGCTGTCATTAATTAAATTAGAAATTAAAGTAGAATTATCATAGATGAAAGTCAAAAACCTTGCCATCATTTTAACTTTGACATAATTCATTTGGAATATTGCATCTGGATTTAAAAAATATATTTTCAATTGCAATTTCCTTATATTCAAACTATACAGTTCAATAATAATGAACATTGAGAAAATGTGTTTTCTAATGCTTAAAAGCATATAAAGCTAATAATCAATTGGAAAGGATTTTAACACCTGCTTCTCAAAGGTTATCAAAACTCTTAGCAGTCACTATAGCTTATAACTTAACTTTAAAATTTTTTTAAAAAGACCTTTTTGTTTGCATTTTATTTCCTCAGTCTGCATTAGAACTCAGAACATGAATTTCATACCCAAAGGAAATTCCAAGGAGGTTGAACTTTTTAACTTTTAGTCTGCATGGGACCTCCACTGTAAACACAGGGTTGCCAACTATTATTTATTTAAAAAGACAATCCTATATTTTGCTCTTTCTGTTCTTGTTCTTTGTTGAATTTGGAAAATAAATAAAAAAAACTATGTCATTTTCAATTATATTGTGTATCTACAGGAATTAAATCTAAAATTACTATCTCTCTCTCTCTCTCTCTCTCTCTCTATATATATATATATATATATATATATATATATATATATATATATATAAATATAGTCTTAAGGTGTGCTATATTTATGGGATAAAGTGCTCAATATCAGAGATAGAGCGTGTGTAAATATAAAAGTGAACATAGAGGCCACGATTGCATATAGCATGAAACAGACTGTTTCATGCTATATGTTGATCTTCTATGTTCACTTTTTATATTTATATATATATATATATATATATATATTCAAATTTATAACATACA
The DNA here is from genome assembly GCA_903632075.3 of Acanthosepion pharaonis. Taxonomy (NCBI): domain Eukaryota; kingdom Metazoa; phylum Mollusca; class Cephalopoda; order Sepiida; family Sepiidae; genus Acanthosepion; species Acanthosepion pharaonis. Next base: position 339,988 of record CAHIKZ030005246.1, on the reverse strand, counting down.
TGTTATAAGATCACTACAAAAGTTGCAATTTTGTTTCAACAATGTTGGTGTCTTATCAAGTAAAACAAAATTTCACTTTTTGTAGCTATTTTATAACGTGTATGTTGTAAATTTGAATAAATATTATTAGTTTTACTTAATATTGAGCACTCTTTTAAGAATAGTGTTTTTTGGTTATTGGAATTTTATCCCATGTGTACCAACCCTGTACTTGGTTATATATATATATATATATATATATATGCTTAGCTACTTCCCTAGTTTATCTTAGTACTATTTCTACACTTGAAAACCTGAGTATTAAAAAGTTTTATATTGGAAGCACTAAAACTCATTGGTATCAACATGTACTACCCTCAACAATAGTACTTATAAAAATAGTACTTTGTTGTCCAAGTACTTTTGGAGTTTAAATGAGAAAAACAAAATTCCTATTGTTAAATGGAAATTAATTAGGAGGACTCAAACCCGTAATTCCCTATATGTTATGTTATCTTTGTCTCAATGAAAAATTGGAAATTATTAGATTTAAAGACAGGCTTAATCTCGTAAATCAAAGAATGAACTAACTGTTAACTGTATACATAGTTCACCCTTTACCTTACAATATGAGTAGTAATATTATGAATGAAAATAGAATGGTATTGTAAGTTTGTATAATATTATTATTTATTGATACTTTATTTATATTCATATACGCATATTGTTTTTGTAACCAGATCACCAACATTAATTATAACCCATTCTAATTATTGTTAATATTGAATAATTGTGATTGTTTATGCATTAATTTTACATGAACTCTGAATTCATTATGGTTATCTAGGTAAGCATATATGTATGTATGTTTGTATAATTGTTTCTACATCTGTTTATATATGGGTGTATATACCTGGGTATATATATTTGCACATGTGTGTCTGTATGTTTGTATATGTATATGTATGTATGTATTTATGTATAGGTGTAGGTATTTGTGTGTGTGTATATATATATATATATATATATATATATATATAATACTGGTCGAAAGAGGTTTTTTTAAAAAGTTTGTTTAAATTACCTGAAAAATAACATCCATACCTGAAGATGATACAAGTTGTATGGAAAGTACTTGCAATATGGACTGAACATCTAATCCATTTTACAGTTATTAAAAACAAGGATTGTGTTATTCATTGAGTAGTTAGTAAGTTAATGCCTTATTTAATGTTAGCAAAGTAATTTCACCATTAATTACATTAACTTTACTGATTTATTCTTTGTATGACTACTTCTTTACAATATTAACTAAACTGCACTATTTAATAGATTTAAAAGAATTGACCTGTATTTCTGAAAATCTGCAGGGACATTGCTCTAATGATTCGACCAATTAGTCCATGTCACATTAGTGGAAAAAAACACAAGAGAATTTGTGAATTACCACATTACTATATTCATAAACATTCTCACCTGCATATATATATATATATATATATATATATATATATATATATATATATATATATATATATATATATATATATATATATATATATATATATATATATATATATATATATATAGATATGAAATGGATAAAGTCCGACAATTATTTTAAGACATTTTTATGTTTAACATTGTTTTTATAGATACAAATATTTAAGTAAATGCTCTGTTTATAATAAACAGTATTAAACAACATTTACCAGCCTGAATGTTCGAGAAATTTTCACAAAAAATATTCTGTATAGAATACAGGTTTGAATCCTGTTGGAGGACAAATATTTTCTGTGAAAATTTCTCGGACATTCAATCCGGTAAATGTTGTTTAATACTGTTTATTATAAACAGAGCATTTACTTAAATATTTGTATCTATACAAAGAATGTTAAACATAAAAATGTCTTAAAATATATGGATATGTATTTTAATATTTTAATTTAAAAATATTTTACATCACAACATGGAAATTTCTATGTTTCAGAACTTAAAATTTATTTCATTGTCATGTGATGTTGAGTAACCAAAAATTACACAACATCGCTTGATAATGGAACAAATTTAAAGTTCCGAAACACAGAAATTTCCATATCATGATGTAAAATATTTCTAAAATAAAATATTAAAATATCATGTTTTTTTAAAAAATAAATGCTAAAAACTAGAGTTTCTTAATCTGACTGTTCTTTCTCTTTATTTGTATGTATATATATATATATATATATATATATATATATATATATATATATATATATATATATGTGTGTGTGTGTACATATTTGTGTATATGTTGGTACATGTATGAGTTTTTATATTTGTATATATGCCGTTTTTTAGTATGTTTGTGTGCATATTTTGTTTGTTTGGACATGTGAGTTTAGGTGTTTGTTTTTTTGTATGTGTATGTGTGTATTTGTATATATATGTGTGTGTGTATATATATGTATATGTCTTTTTTCTTTGTTTTGTCCATAGCACAATATGCGTATTTCAATTATATATATGTATGCATCGTACATATGCATATATTTGCACTTCTTACCTTTATTTGATTTACTTTTTTTATCTATGTTTGTTTGTGTATGTAATATTGGTAGTTGGTTTGTGTTGTTTTATTAGTGTATTTGTGCTTGAATTTAGGTGAGTCTGATTATTTGTATAGGTACCTATGTGTAATTACTTGTATATGCTTTTACCTGTATATACATGTGTCTGATATAATTTTGTTTTGTGTGGTTTTTATGTTTGTCTATATTTATTCTTCCTCTTTTTATTCTTATTGTATTCTTTATTTTTATTTTCCTTTTTTGAATTTTTCCTTCTTCTGCTTCTTATGTGAATATTCATTCTTATATTTGTGTGCTTATATGTTTGATTATATATACGTGTTTGTGTACTTCTTACATCAGTGTCGAACTTAACTGATAAATTGGCACTTTATTATGAACAATAAAAAATATATATTTTTTCTCCTAGTTTCTTTTCTGAATAATTTTGTAATAATTTTAAATTTGACATTTGTAATTTTAAATTTAACTGTGAAATTAAAACTTAATTAGTCATATTGATTTCTAATTTAATCTAATCTTAATTTTAATGCACTAATAGATTGCACTTAGGGCATGTTGTCACATTAATTTGAATTACCATATACTTGTATTCTGATTGGCCATCATAAGTTATGTAACAATGCTTCCCCTGTTGAGGGTGTTTGATTGGTTTTGAACTCCTAAAACTCTTTATTTTACAATCAGCACCGTCACTTGATAAGACACCAGAGGTGTTGAAACAAAATAGCTATTTTTGTACTGATGTTATAACATGCATATGTTATAAGTTTGAATAAATATTATTTACTCTACTCTGTATTGAGCACAGAACAGTGTTTTTGGTTATCAGAATTTTATTTTATCTGTACCAACCCTGTAATTATGCTCTTGAAAAACTTATTTCACTTGAGCTCTCTGAGAAGGAAATATGAGTTTGTAAACAGTGACTATTACTGCTAATAATGCAAGACTCTTCGGTAAAATGAATCTAGTTCTCTCAGTCACTGTGTATTTATCTAAAAATAAATATGCTTAAATTCACCATCATCCCTGTCATGCACCAACAGCTTAGGAGTAGAGTCTCCAATTCAGCCGGTTTTCAGTCCTAAACAGGAAATAAGGGAGAAATCTCTACTCCTGGTCAAACGATAGGGAAGGATTGGCAAACCTATATATTTTCCTTTATGTTCTTTATTATATTTTCCTTTATGTTTTTTATTATAACTTGAGAGTGTCTACAACCTTACCCATCTACATGCATACATATGTAGCTGTGTTTTTAGTTGAGGCAGGACATGGTTTAATCTCACACAAATGGGTCCTGCCTAGTTCCACGTGCCATGTTTGATGGATGTCAGCTATCAGTTATCTCCTGTTAATTTTCCCTCTGAAAGTTCTCCACTGCCTTAACCAGGTATTGAACTCACACTGGATCTAACCAACGCCTTTATCCACTATGCCATGTGTCCTTGAGGTATGAATTTCTGGGTATTATAAACCTAATGTCTTCAGCAACCATTTTTACCAGTGCTCATATTGCAATTTTGCTGTTATCATTGCATGTTTTACTAGAGCTCATATTGAAACTTTGTTGTTATCATTGCTTTTCTCTGGCACTCCTTATTACTGGTTGCCATATTGTATTTATTTCTATGCTTGGTCGGCTCAGGAGATTTTTGTGGCCTAGCAGCATATGTGCTGATTCCTTAAGTTTACGAATTTTCCAGTGGTGTTCCCTGTCTCGGATCTCAACATGATCCCTTCTCTCTCCATATGTGGTCAGCCACCTGATTTTTTCTACTTCCCTCATGTTACAACCTCCTGTGTCCCTGTGTATATATATATACACATATATATATATATATATATATATATATATATATATATATATATATATATATATATATATATACACACACACATACAATGGCCGAAACGTTGGGATAAATATGGCGACATGTAAATAATGTATATAATACCTCATCTCAGAAATATAGACAGACTCTGATATATGGCCGAAAACGTTGGGATAATTATGGCGACATGTAAATAATGTATATAATACCTCATCTCAGAAATATAGACAGACTCTGATATATGGCCGAAACGTTGGGATAATTATGGCGACATGTAAATAATGTATATAATACCTCATCTCAGAAATATAGACAGACTCTGATATATATCTGTATATATATATATATATATATATATATATACACACACACACACAATGGCCGAAACGTTGGGATAAATATGGCGACATGTAAATAATGTATATAATACCTCATCTCAGAAATATAGACAGACTCTGATATATATATATATATATATATATATATATATATATATACACACATACACATACACATACATGCATACCTGTTGATAGTTGGCTGTGGGTATATATATATATATATATATATATATATATATATATATATATATATATATATATATATATACACACACACACATGCATACCTGTTGATAGTTGGCTCCTATAAGAATCTCATCCACTCTTTGACAGGTCTTGTTTTTCCTTGTGTTGGATGACATGCCACCCTCCTCATTAGCATAAAAAGCTTGTGGGCGAGCTGGTAATATTGGGTTACATGTTACCAGTAGAAAGCCTAACCTACAATTATATTTTGCTACATTCAGTTTGTGTGTGTGTGTGCACTTAAATATCATTGAAATTTGAATTTGGGACAAATACATTTTTGCTCCAATGCTTGCCATTGTATTTGCAAAGTCCAAAGTTTTATTTTATTATATTTATTTATCAATTGATCCTGACTGATCCAGAAATAAGGACACTATGTGAAATTTAGTAGAATAAGAGCAAAATGACAATGCTATAGTTGGGAGTTTTTAAATTTTGCTTCTCACAAAGATATACGTCAACTGATAAAATAAAATGCTCTTTCTCTTTCATGCACAAATGCATAAATAGCCACATTTATATCTTATGTTCAATAAGAGATATTCTAGATTATCAATTCCATGAAAATTAATTCATTTTTTTTTATTATACAGTAAATTTTAGGATCTTTTCAGCAACAAATTTTCACTATTTCAACAACTCTGTTATGTTCATATGTATGGTAGTATGAAAGGACAAATGAGACAAAAAACATTGCAGGTGAGAAGAAGACAGAAATTGTTAATATAAAATTTCTTGTATTGCCAATACAGAGAATGTGAGTAAAATGTCTCTTGGTGAACAAGGGAAGCATCTTAGAGTTGGTAGGGCCTGGAGTTGGTGTGTGTGCTGGAGATTGGTTGACTGATATCACTGGTGGTGATGTAGACAGCTTGTTTGTTCATTGCAACTCTATTATAGTGTTGTCATTGTCATCCTTAAAAGCATATGGGGTGGATCATGACTCATTGTTTTTACTTTAGCAGCAACATTCATTATTGGCTCCTTTTATATTGTATTTTATATTTTTTAGTGGATTTGTTTTATGAGCCAGATGCAACAGAGAGCAACTTTTTTATTTTTACTTTCTTAACATTCACATCTGGCCAACATGTAGAGTCAATCAGAAAGAGATCTAATTTGAAGCAGAGTATAACAACTCAATTTTCACCATTTCCACATGTCTATTTGCACTGATTTCAATGAGACTATCTCCATTATTTCAATGGTACTGTTTCAATAATTTCTGTAGCTTTATTTCCACTAAATCAATAGCTCTATTTCCAGTATTTCAATGTCTACATATCCATTGTTTCAATGATTTTATTTCCACTAATTTAATGGATATATTTCCACTGTTTCAACAGTTTCTTGCTGATATATCTGGGCTGGAGCTGCTCAATTCTCACTGGTGGTGATGTAGATAGCTTGTTCATTTGCCCCAACTCTGATACAGTCTCATCATTGTCATTCCTAAAAGTATATATGGTGGATCATGACTCATCATTTTTTATGTTTTTTTTCTTTAGCAGCAACATTTGTGATTGGTTCCTTGTTGTATCCTTAAAGAGATTACAGACAGACAAAGATGGTACTTGAGTGAAGGAACAGCAACATGCATGTAGATGAAAAAAAGACGTTTATTGTAAAGAAGAATACGCTACTGAAAAACAGGGAATCAGGTGGCAGGCTAATAATTCCCAAAGCAAGGTTATTTACCTTACCTCCCCATGAGGCAGGATGTGGCACAAAGCCGTTTTAAATCCAGGGTCAAAACCGAGCCCATAGGCTTGGGCAAAAATTTCCCATAGACCCTGTATAGATGTGATCGAGTAGCTGTCTACCACCCCAGATGAGACTCTGCTCTGCCCTTCAGCATAGCTTCATCTGGGTTCCTCTCTGCACAAAGGCAGAGAGTTTGACCAGCACAGCTGGAGACGAATCTCCAACTAATTGCCGAAGCAAGGATATTTACCTTATCCTCCCACATGGCAGGATGTGTCACAAGGCTGCTTTAAATCTGAGGTCAAAACTGAGCCCGTAGGCTCGGGCAAAAATTCCCTATAGACCCCGTATAGAAGTGGTCGAGTAGCTGTCTACTACCCCAAATGTGACTCTGCCTTTTAGCATAGCCTCATCTGGGTTCCACCTTGCCTGAAGACAGACAGTTCGACCAGTACAGCTGGAGACGAATCTTCAACTAATTGCCGAAGCAAGCCCCCAGGTATATTCTATGTTCACTATATATAGCTACTGATATAGTCAGTCCACATAGGCAATAGGGAGTGTGGGAAATTCCATTACAACATTCCTTTTATATTGTACTAGCAGTAGAGCCTGGTGTGCCCGGGGATGTAACAGTAAGAGATAGATCAAGTATCGACCATCATAAAGACTGAAAAATAAAATTGATAAAGATTATTGTTTAAGGTTGACGGACATGCATGTCTTAATTAGTTTTTTTTTTTTTTTTTTTACAAATTGGTCAAACCCAAACTCAAAGAAAAACATTGTTTTCAATCGTTATGAGTCTACCAATTGAATAGAATTTTATTATAAACAATTGTCTTGTAAATGGAATTTTTAAAGCATTCTGAATGTAAAAATAAAGAAAAAAGTGTGCAAGACAATAAGAAACACTACCTGCCAAAAAAAGTGAAGTTTTGTTGAAATTGGTTGAAAAATGTAGGAAATCCGATCCCATATATAAAAGAACACACAAACAACCTGGGTTTTATAAGTATAACTCGATATGAGTTGTCCCACTTTCATTCTGGCGACAGAATCGTGTTTTCAAATTGATTTTGTGCAAAAACAATTGTGTTTTTCTAATTTTCTAACCACCGCAAGGTAATTTTACGCAGTTCTGTGAAGTTTTGTTGAAATCAGTTGAAAAATGTAGGAAATCCGATCCAATATATAAACGTACAGACACACACACACACACACAATCTGCGTTTTATAATAAGTAAGATTTTATATTTTTTTAGGGGATTTGTTTTATGAGCCAGATGCAAAAAAATACAAAATCATTTACATAGTCTAGTGGAGTGAAACTTGTATCCACTCTTGTAGAAAAGAACCAAATCAACACAAAAAAAGACCTCAACTGGTGTACGTAAGAATTTTGTTCTGACTGTTTGGAGAAGGTTGTCTCTCAGCATAGATGGCATCTCTACTAAATTTGCATGGCAGTTGTGTTAATTTTCATAAGAGTGATGCTTGGTTGTCAATGAATCATAGCTGACCTGTGGTTGTCGCTACAAATAGATAAGAGGCTTTTTCTGTGTCAAGAGGCTCAGTTAGTGCTGATAGTTGGGAGAGCACTAATTGGATTTGCAAATGTTCATTTTTTTTTTCTACATCTTTGTAGCCAGTTTCCTGCAGATGCAACATTACAAGTCTATTGCTATTTTCATGACAAATGTTCAGATGAGCGCTTCATTCTTTAGTTCCATCAGTTCAGACCTTTACAGCTAGGATATGTCATGCAATTTCCATGAGTCAAATCACATTCTTTTCCTTTGTATTCCAAATGTAAGAAGAAAGTTCCATTTAGCTTTTTCCTAAGAACTGCTACTTTGTAGATCCAACTCCCACATGTATACTTCTCTGAACATTATAATGTTAACCCCTTCAAGTCAAAGATCAGTCACTATCTAACCTCTTTATTCTCATAATTTTCACTTCCTTCCTCTTTCATCTTAACCATTTTAACAGTAGCCCTCTACCTTGAGTGGTTCTTGAACCTTATATTGGATGAACTTTGGTATTAAAAAAAAACTCTAAAATAGTGAGTTTGCTATGAAAATTGAAGTTAGGTTATATAAACAAAACTCTCAGAAATAATTATCTGAATTGATTACTCTTTGAAAAGAAGAGAATAACAAATAAAATGAAGATCACTATCCTAATGCTATCTAATCTGATTCATGATCCATTCATTCTTACAATTGACTCAATCACCATAAGAAACTGTCCTTCTCCACTCAATGAAGCATATACCACAATACCAAAAATTTTGCAATATGTATAATTGTTTCATTTTTTTTTCCTTTTCAATTTTCTTATAAAAATAAATAAAAATTTATCATGAAATGAAGCAGGTAGGAGATGAATGCAATAATGAAAATAAAATTAAACTAAACATCCAAACTAAAACATAATTATGTTAGTAAGACCCATCCACCCACAGAAAAAAATTATCTGTTGATTTTTAAGGCCCTTTTTACATGCTGAATCAGTTTTACAATAGTCACTGGTCCTTAAGATGTATTCCAAAACTGAAATATGTATGATATACAAGTATTTGATTGTATGAAATTAAAACTTTGGATGTCAGTGATACTAAAACATGGTCTTTGGTAGTTACACTTTGTTTTTGTTATCTTTTCCTCATATTTCAAGTTTCTTTACTTTGTATATATTTGAACATGCTTATGGTGTATTCTGCATCTGAAATACATTGTAAGTATTTTAGCATGGGTTTCCAACAAAACAGAATTATAAGTCTACCATTCATCCATGCTTTGAATATTACTGCTATATATGGTCTGGTGCTCCTGTTATATATTTAGAGCTTCTAGATAAAATCCAAAGAATAATCCACAATTATATTGATCCTGACCTAGCATCTTGGCTTCAATCACTTTCCCACCACCATAATGTAGCTTCCCTGTGCTTTTTCTATATATACTTTCATGGTAATTGTTCTGATGAATTTTTCTGCTATGGTACCTAGACTTTATGAATTTAAACACAGTAGATTGGCAACAAGGTCTCATCAATTTACAGTTTAAAATTGGCTAGATGTAATCATAAGTTCTTCTCTCGCACTTCTCACCTGTGGAACTCTCTTCTGGCTTCATGCTTTCCAGCCAACATTGATCTTCAAAAATTTAGATGCAATGCCAATTGCTATCTACTGTCTTCTTGATTCCTCTTTTTTTTATTGTTCTTACTCCTTAATGATTTACTTTTTCGTATTTTTTTCAGACTCAATATCCCCTTGTGTCTTAGTGGCTGTACTGCCTTGTTTGGTGTGAAATGATTAAAAAAAAAAAAATGAAAAACATAATATATGTATTTTACAGGTAATTAAAATATATTTTATGTCAATGGTACTAAAGCCTGCTCTCTATAGTAATTCTTTGTTTTTGTTATATTTCCTTCACATTTCATGTTTCTTTAATTTGTATTTCTTCAAACATGTTTATAATGTATTCTGAAAATGAAATATATAAGTATTTTAGGGATCAAAAACGCTTCACAAATATTTATATTGGTTTGGCAAATCTATTTTTTCTTTTTCTGGTAACTATCATGCCACTCTTTACCTAAATAAATAACAACTGAATTTATACACTTGTCTGTTTTCAAGTCATGAATAGAAAATTGTTTCTTTTCCTTTATTCTTATGTATTATTACTGACGACTGAGTAGTTACAGGGATTATTTAACTGTTTGTACTTTGACAAGCTGCTTAAAGCTATGGAGAAGCAGGAAACACAAAAGAAATTTTATCTCACTTACAGCTGCTCATCTAATCAAAGTTTTAATCCTTGAGGCCATTGTTCCATGGAACAATCCTGAATATAGATTTCAGAGATTTAAACCTAATGTCCTTTCTACCCACATTGCTACGATTACTTTTTGTTTCTTGACAGCTGCATTTCTGTTTGAATTTCTGGGATGAGGTAAGATAATAGTAATGGTAATATTAGCCATTTCCCTACAAGGAAACATTTGGCATTCACTGATCAAGCAACTAGGGCTACTTGAGTTATGCTTTGTGCTGGGATCAAAATGTAATGTTCTCATTGATAATGGTAATATTAGCTGTTTCCCTACAAGAAAACATTTGATATTCACTGACCAAGCAGCCAGTACTGCTTTCAGTTAAAATTTATAAAATCTTTCTTTTCAAACAATCTTTTATTGATTGATTCATTTTCTATGGCTTATCAACCCTTTGCAGGTTATTTAAATCCAGAAAACATTTAGATTGTAAGAATGTTTTTTGGTAACAATGATTTAGTGATACAAGTCTTACTAATTAACCCATAGCTTTGGGGAGAAGAGGTGCATTCATACCTTTCCCAATGGTATTTGTACATAAATGTATATAACAAACTCAACTGGAATTGAAAGTTGACTCTGATTAACAATTCCAAGCCATTATCCATTACACCACTCGCACATCTAACCTTACAGCACCTGGTATTCTCAGTCACCCTTCTAGATACTGGCCATTCTTGATGTTGCTTAACTTCGTATAAGGATGATAGCAGTCTTGGAGAATATATAAAGAAATTAACTGGCTTGGGAACTTGGCTCTCCAATTAACAATTCCAATCCATTATACGACTCACATATCCAAGCTTACAGCACTTCGTATTCCTAAGCAGTCTCTCATCTAGGTACTGATCCTGAGTATACTGTTTGAGTCCAAGTATATCCCCACCAAAACAGCCTACAAAAATAAAATGTTAGTTTTTGAATTTGGTAGCATAGTAATTGTGAGTTCCATCCCTGAGCTGGATAGTGGAAATGTACTCAACAGAAATGAGAATAATAATTAGTGAGCTCTGTGGCTGGCCATCCATGTCTGAATTAGGTAGCTACCTAATCCCTGCTGCAAACATTTGATCAGATATATTTTGAGTTTGTTCAACACCCATTGAGCCAACCTATAGTTTATACTGCAACTATACTGAACAGACCTTAGTTACAATTTCTGGTAGAGAGCACATAATCCGGTTTGATCACGAGATTGAACAAGGCCATTACATTCAAACCCTTGGTCATGATGACTTGTGACTTCCTACTAGTATAATTTCCGAATAGTTTAATTTATACAATTTCGCTCACAAGGCTTGGGTCAACACATGGGGTGTATTTTGAAGATACATCCCGACAGTACTGCACACTAGTAGTGTCCTTTGTGGTTGATATTATCAAGAAGTCACCTCCTTGACCATGGTGAGATTTGAACCTGGTTCTTATTGTCAGAAAACTAACCACTTAGCCACACATCCATTAACTGAATAGTACTAAAAGACAAGTAACCAAGATGAGATTTCCTTAGACATGGACTGTGGAATGAAAACAATCTACCAAGATCAAATAAAGAGTTCATTTCAAATTCCCTGAAGATGACCAAAATCAACAGAAGACACAAAATAATGTTGTGACAGTATTAACAAAGATAAATTTAGTCTGAATGTAAATGAAGTTTTTTGTTTGTTCAAATAGTTACCCGTAATCATACTTCTTTGCAGCAATATTAAGTAGCTACTTTGAAAAAAACGCTTACAAAAACTACCATTTGTCTTATTGTTGCATACTTTTATGCTCATAAAATCCATGTGAAGAATTATTGTACACTATTACAAGACCAGAAAATCTTAGATTGCCAGTTTGAAATTTATCAGCAAAAAAATTAAAAAATCATTTACATTCAAACTAATGTCTTTTGTTGTTATATTCACAATGTTTTTGCTGTTGTAGTCTCTGGCCTTCATCAGAAATCTGTTAATACAGGTAATCGTCGGGGAATTTCAAAATGAAACCTTTATCTAGGGGAATAGATTATGATCATTCTGCTATGTCTAGGGATATCTACTCACATTTTTCCTTAGTACTGCTTACCCCATGTCTATGGATATTACATTTAAAAAAAAAAAAAAAAAAAAAGAGAGAACGGCTCAGTTATTGATTGCCCTCTTACTGGTTAACTTTAGATTCATTTATTCACAGCAACTTCTACTTTGGAAAAAAAACACTATTTTTTAAAGTTTCAAGAACAGCCAGTAGTCTGATGGTGACAACTTAGGGCTGTACAGTGAGTGTGCAACAATACATGACACTTTATGCTTTATCTAATCTATACAAGAATTAGATTAGACTAAAAAAAATAAAAAATAAATAAAATATTGCTAGCATGTCTGACTGGAGTTAACCAATCCTCATTTTCCAGACTTTTTTTTTTTTTTATAGAGTAATGGATTGATTTTCTACAGCTTATTAACCCCATAGCAGGAGCATGAATAGGTGAATTCATACCCTTCACACTAGAAAGCAATTATCAAAACTGACATTGACACCAACAGGCATTGGACTCAAGTAAGCAGATAGAAAGTTATAAATATGACTGGTTATGCTATTATTTTAAGTGAATATATATATATATATATATATATATATAAATTCATTTTTTTTACTTGGAATTGTTCAATGTTTACATCATGCCAAAAGCTTGCCTACGGCATAAAAACTGTTGCAGTTGGAGACCTGCTGCTTGCTTTGTTACCCTGTTCCATATATAACATTATTGCATGCAGACTAATAAGAACAAAAGCCAATCTTATCTTTTCATGTGTAACATTACATTTTATTCAAATTCAAAGTTCAATTAATTATTGTCAGTCAGTGCAGTTTTAAGTTTTTTTTTCTCTGAATGTGTATTCTACATCTTGCCTAGAATGAGATTTTTATTTTATCCTCTTAGATGTGTGCTTATATATCTACCTGACATGTTCCAACAATCACCATACACTTTCTCTCACACACACACACACACACATCCTAGGAGTAACTGCGTTGACCATGTTGGGACCAGCCATTGACATTGAGTGAAGCAAATCTGCTCTTGGTGGTTATGAGGTCATCTATCAGGTCAACCTGCTGATACACCCACTTCTTTCTCTGAAGCACACTGAATACAAAATATATTTTAGTATTAACTGAGGGAGTCACATATTGCATGATCAGGTGTTCTGAAATGACATAAAAATAGAAGAACCACCTTTGATTTGAAACCATAGAAGAAAATATTAAATAATAATGTTCAATGCATCCCTTTTAAAATTCTGACAAGAGCACTAATATATAAGAGATTTAAGCAGTAAATTCATCAAAACAATTGTTAAATTAGTAAGCTCTGTCTAATTTGTTTTTAATGTTTTTTTTCCAGTTAAGAAATTGTACAGAAGGAAGTATATTAAAATGTGTATAAAATATTATATATAAATATTTTATATATTCTTTTCCCAGTATGGCTGAGATATATGTAGCTGTTTTAATGAGTTCAGATTAATTTGAATCCTGATGTAAAGGGGGGGGGGTCTAGCCAATAAAATCCTGTCTATAAAACTGACAACATCGTAATTGATGACCAAGAAAATTGGTAAAATATGACAAAATTAAACAGAGCTTGTCAGTTGAATTTAACAAGGTGTATGTGTATTAGTTAAAAGAAAAGTCAAATTGACAAATTTTCTGTTTTCAAACATGTTCATACAAAACGAATTAAAAAAGAAAGAAAGAAAGAAAGAAAAGCAAGTCAGGATTGAAAGATCAATGCTTTTAATTATGAAAATTTATAATGGACAGATTCAGAGGCAGTAAAAAACTGCTCTTTCCAAAAATTTCAGATACTAAAAAAAAAAAAAAAAAAAAATGGAGATGTTTAACTATGTCAGTGAAATATGCTATGAGATGGGATATTGCACCAAATATATCAGGAACTTAAGCCAACAAAATTTAAACGGGCAGTTTATTACCATAAACTACTTTTTAATGAAATGCTAATGTATAATCTTAATTTCCAAATATTAAAAAAATTTTTTTTACATAATTAGATCAGCTGTGAGAATTTTTTAAATTCTTTCTAGATTTACAAGCACACTAATGTAATAAAAGTACATTTACAAAAAAAAAAAAAAAAGTTTATAATAAACAAATTCCACCTGATTATATCAATCCCTAAATGTAAAATACAAAAATTTAAAATTAGATTTTTTTTAAATTGTGATTCTGATCTAACCTCATATTCTGGACATGCAAGAACATTTTTAACAAATTATTTAAAAAAAAATATTGGGAGGAAGGTAAACAGATTTTCCTGGAGTATTTACTAATTACATTTGAAATGATTTATTTTCATAGATATTATGAAAGAAAGAGTTAAGCCAAGTGACACAATCTTAACAGGAATAGCAAAATAAGATTTTTTTTTTTTTTTTTAAGTTTTCTTTTTCTTCTACCTTAAAAGAGTGCCTTAAAGTAAGTGCATACACAGAATACAAAGCCAAATAAAAGATTTTACAAAGTGAAGAAAATTCCAGAATAAATTTTCATTATCTAATTTTTGTTTTTGCAAAAATGTCCCAATTTTTTTCTTTTTACTTTAAAAAATTCTGTATGTTTTTATCTCAAATGTTTTTTTCAGCAGGCAATATTAAAAAGATGACAGGCAACAAAAGAGTTGGCCTGAGAAGACAATATCTGATACAAAATAATGCAGGTGAAAGGCAATCATGGATTATAGGGAAGGATATATATATATATATATATATATATATAACATTATGGGGCAGGGAGGTTAAATGGAAATTGAAAATGAAAACAAAAATAATAATAGATGATAATATGTAATTTTTAATATATTTTTTTTCCTTTATGAAAAATTTAGATATAGAATTTTTTTTCATTTTAGCTTTTTTTTCATTTTAGCTTTTTTTTCTAAATGGTGAAATCATGTGTGCATAGGCAATGATGATGTTGAAAAAGGAGGTGACATTTTTTCTTTCTCTCCATGTTCTTGTGTTGGATCTGCAATCACTCTCCAATTAGTAATCATGGTCTTGTAGGAGCAATAGAGGAGATTTTGGACATCAACTTCCAGAAATTAAATTGGTTGGCAAATTCTAATTTTGACTACCAAGACATCTGCAATGGAGCAGCAATCAAAGTTCTTTACCCTTAAAAGAAGAAAAAAAATAAACATGCGATAACATTAAAACCTTAGAATTCCTGATATGGAAAAAGACAAATACACACTCAATATCCTACATTAAAATATATAAAACTTTTTTTTTTTTAATAGATAATTTAAAATTATAATAGATAAATTCAAAGTTATAAATTTCAACCAAAAGCAGTACTGGCTGCTTGGTCAATGAATGCCAAATGTTTCCCTGTAGGGAAACAGCTAATATTGCCATTACTGATATTTTAATAATAATTATCTCTAGTCTTATACTGAGCACTATTAGCAGAAACTGTTTAATTTTATATAGCTTGTATTGTATAATTCGATATATAAACTCCTATTGATACTGGAAAGAGCAACACCAGTGAAAAAATTGTTTTAATAGATTTTATAAATTTCAAATGAAAGTAGCACTGGCTGTTCAGTCAATGAATGCTAAATATTTCCTTATAGGGAAGCAGCTAATATCACTGAAACTAGCACTGCAACCACCAAACTGTATGTATTTAACAATGGTTGTGTATTATTAAATGGAGTTACAAAAGATTTTAGGATAAGATTGAAGTGTTTGAAGGTATAGGTTTCAAACAATTTGAGACAAAGTTTAGGCAGCCAATCTTATATCTACAAAAGTAGAAAGCCTATACCTTGCTTGATGAACAAGTTTACACATTTGATATCTAATATCTGAGGTAACTTTTGAAGGTAAAGAACACACCTTCAAAATTCAATTAATCCACAAAAGACTTTTTAAAAAAGGACCTAAAAGCAACTCCACCTATATTTTACATACATGATCCATTTCAAATTAATATTATTAGCAATAAAATTACAAGCTTGATACAACTGATTCAAGGGGAATATAAATGAAAGACAACAAACACTAAAAATAAGTTTCTTTTAATGCTTTAAAATTTTTAAAGTTAAATTCAATTTTCCATTCAAAAGAATTCATAGATTTCAAATGAGAATTCTGACATGTGACATTATACCAATGTGAAAAAGAGTTTTTCAACAGAATAGAACAGAAAAAAAAATCTACAGAAAATTGGATCTATCTTATTCAAATTAACTATGAAATATAATTAACACAGATATTACAGAATGTGTTATATTGTTATAATTGTCCATAATATCCAGGAAATAATCCTTACTAGTTTTCAATAAATCTTAAGACAAGTATCACTTAAAACAAACAGGATGAAAGCAATTTTTAAAAAAATATAAAATAATTAAAAAAAAAAAAAAAATGCTTTGTTAAAAAATTCTTATTTTTTTTTTTTTTTTTTTTTTTTAAAAGCAATTCCTTGCCAATATAAGTTAAAAGAGGAGAAAAAATATTAAAATTAACTGAAGTGATGTTGTACTAGTTATTCACCTTGGATAAAAAATTATTTAGAAAACTTAAGTTGTTTTTTGACTAATTTATTAATATATCAACACTGTTTAATACTAGAACTCATAAAATAGAGATGTCCCTACAGGGTTGATAATAAATAAAATCAAACTAATTGTGTTGGCTCAAAGAAAATGTCTTATTTACAATCAATACATGGGATCAATAATAAATGTGTATACACACACACACACACAGATGCTGAAAAGTTCTTGATTGAACTTAAGTCACCAGATTGGCTGAGAATTTTTCAACACTCATGTGCATGCATGAGAGAAAGACAGACAATTTGAACTAGTAATCGCATTTTAACTTGCTTGTATTTATATCATAGTTAATAACCATTAAATATATATTTTTTTTAAATATTTGAATTTTATACTCCTTCATGAACCCTGTAAAAAGCAATAAATCTTATAGAATATGAGAATATCTTAGAGAATATGGTTAAAAAAAAAAAAAAAAAAAAAAAAAAAAAATTTTTTTTTAAAATAAATACAAACACACACCTGATTGTTATGCTGAAGCCACCATAAGCCTATCTCCATCTGCATGAGCTGGCCTGCAGCCAGACATTGAATTTTTTCAGTTGCTCAATCTCTCAGCCAAATAGTACATGTCCCTGATCATTCCCTAGTATTTCTGATGGACACACTTTTTTTTTTACCTTATCTGTTCCTTATCTCCTCTCTAGACTTGTTGCATTTTGGAACTCTGTCCTCTTGATAATTTTAATCACGTGATAGTGTCTGTAAATATTTCTTTCCAATTGTCTATTAGGCAAGAACCCCATATTCACAAAACATTTTGTTACCAAAGCATTGATGGGGGACTTAGTGATTTTCTTCACAACGTCCCTTGGAGTGAAATCCTTAATCTTCCCATCGAAAATTATGCCACTGAGGTTTATTCCACTAATGTGGTAGTTCAGATCATAAGAGACACTTTGTGCCCGCTCGTCATAATTTTAAATGTGTCCTCAACAAAGACAAGTCATTGAGAGAATTGGAGACACTGACTCTTGATTACTGCCGGCTCTCTAAGTCTAAAAGTGCATTAAACAAGGGTAAATCATCAATACCTCTTCTCTTCAATCAGTTTGAAGTGCTGTCTTTTACTGCTGATAAAGCAGAATGTTTGGTGCATAAATTCTCTTCCAATTCCATTCAACTTATCTGGAGTATCTTTGCCTGAACTTCCACCTAGAACTACACAATATGCACATAACTGACCATGGTTTCCGCTATCATCTTCAAATGCATGTGTATTTGATGGTATCCCAGCAGCTGTCCTAAAGAAATGTGATAAGGTTCTGTCTAAACTACAATAAATGCCTTGCTGTGTCTTGCTTTCCAGCTTGTGGGAATCCTCTTCTGTAGTTCCTGTTTTTAAGAACTCAGGTGAAACTTCTGATCTCTCAAGTTGTCTTCCTTTTTTTTTTTTTTGGGTAATCAACCCTGCATTGATTAAGCCTCTCACTCTGCACAGGCTTCTTTCAAATAAATAAAAAGGCTTTTGCTTCCATAGGTCAACTGCAGATGTGTTAACAGTTATCACTGAAAGAACTTGTCAAGCTTCAGATAAGAATGTTGAAGCTTGTGCTCGTTTTTCTTAGTAAATTTCAATACCTATTTTGATCTCTTCTACCTGAACTAAAAATAGGAATATAAAGGAAAATAACTTACAGAATAACCAGCCTTTCCTCTGTTGAGCAGGAGTCTAAAAATGAAAAGACAAAAAGAATATAATGCATGAGACTTGTAACTTCAAAAACAAGTATTAATTAACATCCAATCAGCATAATTCATAACCCTTTGAGCCCTGCGTTCCTGAAAAATTTTAACCCTCCTGCCTGAGCTCCTGAATCAAAATTCGCAAATAATTGCTATGTAATGTTTCATGGTAGATATAAAAATAGTTATAAAAACATAAGCATTATACTTAGCAGCAAGAGATTGTATGCCTTCACTTTATAGCCAGAATTCTTTGTATCCCAGTCTACCCAAATAAATTGACCAATAGCAAAACACGACAAGTGTTTACCCACTGTTCAATCAGTGGCTGGGCATTAAGTCATTTTTCTCTACCACCGGTAAAGCGGTTGTCAGGGCTCAAAGGGTTAAGAACTCATTTATAAATTAATCTTAGGTGATAAAATGTAGCATTTTCCTGGTTTACAAAGCAACTTTCAATTTTTACATTGTGAGAAGGTATAATATACAACCATGAGAAAGCTAGCAATTCTAATTTACCTTTAAGAATTGCATTTTATTGGGGGGGAGTTTTGATTAGACATACACTATGAACTACTAAAGGAAGTTTTTTTTTAAACTAAATATAAATCTTGGAAAATTTTAAAAATTAATTGAAAAAGGATAATTATTACAAGTAAAATACATTGTAATGAAATTAATAGTTCATAAATCTGAACACATTTTCTATATTATGAAAAAAATGAATACTTTGTCAAGAACAAAATTTCAGTGCAGTGGCATGCACAACAGAATTTGATAAGTGCTGTAAAAACATACATAAATGTTAGTGGCAAATATAATAAAAAAATATTTAAAGTTCTTTCAAAAGTAAAAATAAGCAAGTTGCATAAAAACTGGCAAAGGCAGATGATGAAATATATCAGCCTGGAATGAAGGAATTTTATGACTGGATACATGTTTAAAAAAAAAAAAAAATAATGAAGGGAAGAGAAATATTAATGTAAATAAAGAGAGAATAATGGTAATAAATTGCAGGGTTAAAATACATGAATAATTAGTATCTTCAGTAAATTTAAATACAAAATATATTTTAAAGAATTAATGAGGAAAGAATAAGATTAAGATAAAAGATAATCAATAAAAACATTTAAAAAAATAATTACCTCCCTTTAAAATTAAGTTTTCTTTTAAGACACAAGGAGAGAATTTTTAACTACTCACATTCTTTTATGACAAGTCAAGGTTTTTGTCTTTCCACTAAATGAATTAGGTTGATATTTAAGAATTGACGGATTTACCCCATTGATAGCAGGAAAAAAAAATCCTTTAAATAAGAAAAATATTTTTTGTAGCCTACAGAGATATATTATCAGTCAATTATGTGCCATACGTGATACATCATGTATCGTTCGATACATGACTGATGAGGCATATTTTTTCCCAAAGTGGGTTGCCATTTCTTTCTGTGGTAGAGTAGTTGCCATCCAATCTGTCCTGCTATTTACCCATAACTGGGGAGAAAAAAAAAAAGTGGATTCATATCTTTCTCAAGGGTATTAGCACGTGAGGGAATGTAATGGCAATAATTTCTCCAGTAATCAACTGTTAAAAGTTGGAAATTTATTTAAAATTTTGTAAATGTTTAAGAAAAAAATTACTATTGGAACATTTAACGTTAGAAGATATGTGTGGTTGCGCGGGTGGGGGGCGGGGGCTGAGAGAGAGAAAAAGAAAAAGCAAAGCAGGAATTATTGGCTTGGGATATTGATAGCAATAATATTGGTGCAATGTTGTCTCCAAGAAACCAAAAAACTTGATATTAATATCAGAGTTAGAAAGGACAAGTTAATAACTTTGTAAACAGTAAATGTTATGGAAATGGTTCTGTCATCAATAACAAATGGAATAACATCCATGGGCATTGGACAAACAACCACAGCATAGGCATTGTACTATGCTATTAAAAGAACTATCAATGAAATTCATATTATTATTAATTTAAATTATCATTATTTTAAATACAAATATTTTAATATTTGTATATTAAAATTCTGGATTTTGAAAGTATACAAGAGCTAGAAATTAATTTTTAGAGATGTTTTATCACTGCTTATTGATTTTAAGACTAAGTTTTATTTGACAAATTCAATGCTTGCTCCTGAGAAAATGAGACTAAATACATGAAATTGTCATATTTTAAAAATAAATTACAGAATTTTAGTATAAGCAATTTTTAATATATTGTAATATTAAAAGCTGCTAGTTAAAATACTGACTTATCACTGAAAGTATTGAATATTATCACTAAATATTCGTTTATTTCCTTTAAAGATATCATTTTTGAAATTTTTGCCTAATTAATGATCCTGAGTCATATGTTTGAGTACTGATAAAATAACATGAACAAAGTGCAACCCATTTTCACTATTTTGACTTGATGTATTTATATTTAGAATGATCTATTGGAATCCATATTTTTAAGGTTTAGTTTCTTTTATTTTGCATTCTGTGTGCCTCTGGGTCCCCATGCTACTACATAAAAGGGTATTAACGAAAAGGACAATTACTTTTACTTATTTGTTTTTAATCAGAAGACAGGGACAGATATGGCAGCAGGAGGAATAACATCATGGGAACGCATGTTTGCTTAGCATCTGTGTGTGTGTGTTCTTAGTCAGCCTCTCAACCTGAGTGTGGGAAACATGATGCTTCAAAATTCTTATGGCCCTCTATTGAACTTGCATAATTTTGGACATATCCAAAATTCAGACAAAGGCAATCCATCATTATCAGAATACCATGCCCACAATCAATCACTGACCATTCTGGCTCTGACCTTCACATTCTGTAACATTTGTCTAATTAAAAATTTTGTAGACCATATGAAAATTACATTCTTACAGTCTCATAGTATCTAGACTATTTTGAAGCCAAAAATAGTTTATTTGTATAGAAAAATCATTGGGATACCAACTATCAGCTTCATATTTTATTAGGTATCAAATTTATAAGGTGCCAAAAATCAACAAAATTATGATTTCAGCATGACAAGCTGCTCTAGAAAAATGTTTAACCTCAGAAGGAAATTTGTCCCTGAAACAAAACTTGTCACATTGTTTTCAGACATGTATGAATGCTAAAAACAGACTAATTGGTCTACTGATGTGATGAAAATAGAAAATTTTTTAAGGATGTTAAAAAAAAAAAAAAAAAAAATCTAACCGTAATAATCTACTATGTCATAAATGTAAAGAAAACTAATTTAGATGATGCATCTACCCTACTTTGTAAATGAGATCTCATAGTGAATAGTATGTTTCCATTTCAGTCTCTTATAAAAATGAAAATACATGACACAAGCTGTTTATATTTTTGTAATCTACAGTAAATATTAACTATTGTCACAAAGTTTCAAATCTGTACCTGCAATATCCTTGGAGTTATGATGGTCAGAAATTCATTGAAAGCCTTATTTAGCAAAACACAAAAATGCAGTGAAATTCAAATTTAAAATAACTATTAAAAAGATACAGATCTAATATTTGGGATTTATTAATAAATCTGATCAAGGAACACCTGTAAATTTCCAAATTTTTCTGAGTGTTGGTTCACCTGTGACTTGATTTGAAACTACTCATTAACTAACTACATACATACAGGAGAGGGGGGGGAGAGAGATTTATAATGCTACACAATGATAGGCAATAGATGTTAATAAGCATATCACTCATTAAATAGCTCAAAATTCCAATTGTCATCTTGTGATGAGAAAATAGTTTTGCATAAAAGAGAGTGATGAGAAGTCACCAGACATACTCAGTCCCTCAAACTATTCTTGTATTTATTATTTAAAATTCCTTCTTGGTCAAGCCAAGAGCTTTTCAGCACCCTATTGTAAGTATACAAATTGAAGTATTATTGCAGATTGTGAAAGACCTGATAGCCAAATATATTCTTACCTCTGTATAGTTTATCTGCAAAACCATTTCAAACAAATGTTTTTATTTTTGTAGGAGCACAAAATTTTATTAAAGTGATAAACACGGACATGTTAAAACAAGATAATTTATAGCAAACAAAAATAACCAGAAAAAAAAAAAAAAAAAAAAAAAAAAAAAGAAGATAAATTGGTTTATTGGGCTTCTCTCATCCGAGCTGAGATAAAGAACAAAAATGTGCACAATGACTAAAAATTATCATTAACATGACCGTTTTTATTACTTTAATAAAAATACTCATAAAATAAAATTTAAACCAAACACTAACAGAGGAAAGTAAAAAAAAGAAAGATTTAAAAGCAAGTTATAAAAGATGGTTAAAATAGTTTTATAAACAAAACTTCTCAAAAGTTACGTTTGTGTTTTGACCCAGCTAAAAATCAAAACTGCCATCATGATAGAAAACATTTATAATCAATTTTATTTTTTAATGATTACGTAATAGGAAAAAAGTTTTATGAAAATAGCGTACAGATTGATATTTAATATAAAATAAACACTTTTATATACTTGGACCAGCATGCTATTTTGGTTGTTATACTAGTGTTTTTGGTCATCTTGAATACAACAACTGAAATATTGTAAGTATAACCAAAATGAACTCACTAGTCCAAAATCAAAAGTGACGTCTATGTTGATGTGACAACATATGCATATGAAGGAAAGGGAACACTGAAAATTTTATATTTAAATGTTTTCAGTATATTAGTTGATTTAATTTAGTTTCTTTATGTGTTGTCATCACTTTTGTCAATATTTTCCCTAAAATTGTCTTTGACATATGAAAAAGCTGCAATAATGTGGATCTTTTTTTTATATATTTTATTCTGTATATTTCACTACACGCGTTTCAAGCCTTGTGACCGTCTTCAGGCAAAGAATGGTTATTTCCATATATTATTTAAAGGAATTAATTTTTTTTCTTTCTATGTTAAATCTCTTAACCTTTGTCTTTTGTGTGTAGTAGTACTCATCTGAATCCAACTTGGACTGGGCGAAAAATGTTTCTCCTCTGGTTGAGGGGTAATAAAACAATTAAATTTGGTTAGGGAAAGAGAGAAAGATGTCTTTGTTCTTATCTTTTTATGTCCCCCTGTATCTTCCTTCCTCTATTCCTGTGTATTATATATATATATATATATATATATATATATATATATACACACACTTCCTAATGTGTGTGTGTGTGTGTGTGACCCGCCTAGGGTGTTTGCTTTTACCAGTATGTGTGTGCAGCCTGTCTGAAATTATTATGCAAATCAAATAAACCCCAATAACTCAAAAAGTTCTGAAACTATATTTATGAAATTTAAACTCATCCATTTCCACTTAGTAAAATATTCAAATGTTCAGTTTTCAAGATATTTGGAATTTATGAAAATGGACTGACTGAAGTTAATATGTAGATTAAACTAATTTTAGCTTAAGACCTCTGAAATCTAATAACTATTTTTTTCTTTTTGTCCATAATATGTTGAAACATGGATAAAGGGAAGAATCTATCAACTGCTGAAAAACAGAAAATAAAGTTACTGAGTGAGGGAATGTCCACATTGGAGATATCAAAGGAGCTTTGCAGAGATCATTGAACAATAAAGAAGGCTGTTGAAAATATAAGTTGAGAACTCGAAGCAAAGGAAAAGGCTTCAAGAACTCGCTTCCAAGATGAATGCAAATTAAAGTGAGTTATAACAAAACAACCACTTTTGACTAGCACACAGATCTTTGAAAGGGCTGGAACTGAGGGAGTCAAGAAGGGTAAAAGGTGTAGAATACTTTGTGAATTGGGTTCTGTAAAAAAATTTCCTAGGCAACCTCATCTCACTAAAGCAAATATTTTAAAGTATCAAAATTGAGCAAAGAAATACATGAAAATTGACTTTTCTAATGTAATGTTCACAGATGAATCTCAAGTGACATTTAATGGACCTGATAGATGGGCCAAAGGATGGATTTTATCCAATTCAGACATGCCAGTGGCTAAAAGAAGGCAACAAAAAGGCAGTATTGTTATATGGGCTGGAATTGTTGGCCAAACCATTATTGGAGCATTCAAAGTCAATGAAGAAGTTTGACTGAACAGTGCTAACTATTGCAATTTTATGAACAAGACTTTCTTTGCATGGTACAAGTCCCAGTCTTGCAGTTTGAAAGAGATGTGTGTCTATTTCAAATATGTGTATCTACTAACAATAGCATTTGAAGTTATAAATGTTTTTGGGTGATGTCTGATGAGTTTTAACCAGTTTTCTTCATTTTTTGAGCATCACTCAAAAACGTCCATACTGTAAAGATTACCAGATAATATATATTTAGAAAAAATATGATAAACTGAAAAGTTTCATCCATTAGTATTTCAGACTGGGCTTTGATAATGTTACAACATTTACACATGTGCACGAAACAAGATACTCAAGTAGTTTCAAAATTATAATTAAGGATAATCAGGAACAAAGGTGGTGAAAAGAAAAAGAATACAGATGATTTCAGCTACACTAAGAAAAAAAAAAATCCTTTCAAAAACTTTTTAAACTACCTGTGTGTCTCATTTCATCTGCATGTGTAGACATGGCAACATCATCAAAGCCCATTCTGATGAAATCCTAACGGATGAAACATGTTACAAAAAAATCTTTCCAGTCTGTCATATTTTTTGAAATACTGTTTGTTGATATACAAAATTATATATATATATATATATATATATATATATATACACACAAGTATAAGATTGATGTATACGGAATAAGTTCCAATAACCAAAAATGCTATTCTTAAAAGCGTACCCAATACCGAGTAGAGCAAATATAATTTATTTGAAAATTATAACAAACATGTTATAAAATCACTCCAAAAATAGCCATTTTGTTTCAACACTTCTGGTGTCTTATCAAGTGATGGTGTTGAATGTAGGTTCTACTTTTAACACCATCACTTGATAGGACACCAGAAGTGTTGAAACAAAATGGCTATTTTTGGAGTGATTTTATAACATGTTTATGTTATTTTCAAATAAATTATATATAAAAACACACATTTTAAAAAATTCATAAACTAAAGACTAAAATGATACTTATGTTGATGTGATTTAAAAAAAAAAAAAAAAATGCTATGTTAACTAAAAGAGAAAGCAATTTACAAAGGCAAAAATGTATAGAAAGAGCTTTAATTGCTAGATCATCCACAGTAAATTTATGTCCAGGTTCTTACAATATTTCACCTTTCTTGGCAGATCACCTATTATCACAATGGGAGATAATTAATAACAAAAGTGATAAAAACAAACAAAAAGAAACTAAATGAAATCACCTAGATGATATTCCCAAAACACTTAAAACCTAAAATTTCAGTGTCCCCTCTCTTTCATACATATGTATAATTACATCAACAATCACTTTCGTCCGATGAAGTCATAAAGGACGAATGTGTCACAAAATGTTTCTTCAAATAAGTCATATTTTCCTAAAATTGTACTTTATATGTTTTTGTGTCCGCTTTTAGACCAAATGAGGACAAATTTCTTAAAGCAATTCTCAAAATGCTTTTGATTATCTTTTATCATAATTGAAATTTACAAATCAATAAACATTTAAGATAAAAATAATTTCTAGTCTGTGGATCTTCATTCATAAAATCCACTATCAATAAATAACATGGCTTTTGTTTGGACTCACAACCCACATAAGCATTTCCAGTAATGTGAAATTCTATCCAAATAGAGTAAAATTCTTCTCAAAAATAAAAATCATTCAATTTTCAAAGATTAATATGAACATAAGTTATTTGAAATTGGTCAGACAATGGCGATCAATATTTTTTAAATTCAATGAAATCATTATAACAAAACATGCAGTGGAGTCAACAAAACTGAAAACAGAGTAGAAATATGGCTCAATGCAAATAACAGTAAGTTTAATTCTAAACATCAATAACTGAGATTTTCATAGTTACAATAGTCCAGAATATATAACAGGAGTTTAACAATCCTTTCAATATATGGCTTAAATATGTGGGTCAATTTCAGAGTAGTCAAAACTGAAGATGTAATTGAGTAACTTCAGCTAAAGAATAATACCAACATGAAATGGAAAAATAAAACAAATTGTCCTAATTCGGGGATTTGTGAATTGTCTGGGAAAAGATTTTAGCAAGGTTGTTGTTTAAAAAAAAATAAAAAAAATGTAATTTTAACATTAAAATAAGGCCAAAATCAGCTTGTATGTGCAGAAGACATGAATGCATGATTATATTTATATATTATATATGGGTGATTAAATGAAAGGAAAAAAAAAAACAAACTTACATTTCATCCTTTGAAAAGACTTCAGATTAATAATGATTTTATTTGTGTAGGCTTATATATCGGAGAAGAATGAAGAAATAGGACAAACAGTTACAATTTTAGGTAGAGAAACACTGAAGATACAGAGAGAGACTTAACTTTTTTTTTTTTTTAGTGTCCAATGACACTGAAAACGTTTAATTTTCAAGCTAAACAATTATTGTATTTCTTTCCCTACCACACATATACAATAAAAGCGTTATCAGTCTGAAAAAGTCATTTCAAAAGATGAAACGTCTAACAAGAGTTTTTTTTTTTCCATTTTGTCAATCACCCATCCACATTGTGTGGAAGCAAAAGGTAAGAGTGACCAGGTGGAAGGTGAAATAGAGAAGGAGAGGTGAGAGAAATCACTTAGGGTAGGGGGTAAGCCAGAGATGAAAGAAGAGTAGCTCAATAGGAGAGAGCAGAGGTGTGAGTAACTTGGCAGAGGGATGCAGAAGCAGAAGTGGGAGTAACACAGTGGGAAGTAGATAGCAGAAGCAAGAATAATCCAGCTATGGGGTGGGGAGGAAAAAGAAAGAAAAAAAAAAAGAAAAGAAAAAGATAAGTGAGAGTAACCCAGGATAAAAGAATAGAGGTACAGGGGAGTGTTGGTCGCAGAGAAGCAAAGGTGAGAGTAAACAGAGGTGTATGAGGATAGAAGAGAAACATATAAAGAGTAATCTGAAATGGGATGGAGAGGAAGAAAAGAAGCAGAGATGTATGTGAGGATGGGGAGTGATAAAAGAAGACAAGCAGAAGTGATATACCAATGTAGGAAAGGTTAAAAAAATTTCTAGTCTTAAGTGGTAAAAGGAAGTATATAATTTTTTTTTTTTAAACTCACTATTTAGATAAAAAAAATGCAGTTTCTTCAAATGGGAGAGGGGGGGCATTAAAATGAAAAAATATTAATAATTAAACTCATAAGAATTTTGTTATGACTCATGCATTTTGTAATATTTTTTGTAAGTTCATAAAACTATGTGATGATTTGTGGAATTTGTTAAGTTAATGATTTGCAAAGAGACAAATTTACAACGAATAAATAGAAAGTCATTGTGAGCTTTCAACAGATCACCATTTAAGAAAGGAGAAAAAAAAAAAAAAAAAAAAAAGAAAAGAGACTTGATAGTTGCTTTATCTGTTCATGCATTGTAACATGCAGAACAGTGGGCAGCAGCAATAGCAGAACAACAAAGAAAAGAAAAAAGAATACGATGGATGATGGTGATTGTGCTACAACTAGGTTAGGGCTGCGAGAGTAGCCAATTTAACATTCAGGAATTTTTTTTTTTTTTTTTTTGAAAGCAAAGAATATGAATTGATGAAAATTAATACTTTACAGGATACTGTAAAAAAACACTGAATTTTTACTATGTTTAGAGAAGGTCAACTGCATTTTAAACTGTGGCAATGAGAAACTACTTTTATTCCCACTTCACAAGAACAATCATGGCAATGCAGTTTAGGAAGGAAGCTGTGTAGAGCCATGATTGCCTATGTCCAGAAGAATCATAGTTTAAAAAAAAAAAAAGTCCACGAAAGTGAAGATCTGAAGATATTGCTCAGGATATCAAAACTTTTAGCAACATAATTAAATTCAACCTGCAGTCATCTCTTTTCACCTGTAAAAAGTCAACACTTGAACAGGCAGTTTTGTGACTAGCATGAAATTTACACCTACAATTACTGCATTAAATTTGTTATTAACTGTCACAACAAATCTCATTACATCGGTGATATTAGTATCAGCTACAAGTTTTAATACTAATGTACTCAAACTAAGAAACACTATCTAAAATGACTAATTCTGGGATTCTCTTTATTTTTATTGTTTACTAAATTGTGTAAAGTTTAACAGGCAAATTTTAAAAGGGCATTTGCTCAAATATTGCAATGCACATCAAATTCTATTAAGGAAATCAGCATTGAATAAAATTTTTATTCTATATTAAAAGAATTTCAGTTATTTTTTAAAATATGACTAAATATGCAGAATTAACACAAGAATTTTTTATTATCATGGTAATTTTAACATCCCCAGCACATTTATGTTAATTTTTAAGAACCAATAAAACATTAAAATTTGCTAAACTTGATAAAATATACCAGTATACCATGTTTATTTTTAGTATCTTTTTTATCAGGACTTTATTTAGGCCATCAAATCTATGACAATGAGTAAACAGCATGGTTTGAAAATAAATGAAAACTCTTGGTTAAGTTCAAACCAACATCCCTTTTGTGCAGGAAAGGGGGATAAATGAATCAGTTGATTTCACTGATCAATCTTAGATAATTTAAATTGTTTTTAAGATCAAATACAATCTAGAAGAGCATTACTTCATTCCATGATCTTTGTCAAAATTTGTATTTTATTTTCCATGAGATTAAACATTACCAAACATTACTATTCATTTTGATTTGATTGGTTTAGCGGCATATCAATTGGTTTAGATTCACTTTAGTTCTGCTTAACAGCCCATCAACTACTAAGGGTTATTTATGGCCAGATAAAGTTCTTGAATCAGTTGTTTTGGGTATAGCTGGATGCTCTATGTGGATCAGTGACAATTTTGGGTACAGGTTAATTGGAGGAAGTTTGCTTTACTTTTTTTAATCCATTATTAGAGATGCTGGTTTCTAAAAGTTATTTTGTATTCAGTTTCAGATACAAGTTGATCATTAGAATTTGCATCATTGTAGTGGACACAACCTGTCTCCTTGGCGTAAGTGATATAAGATCTGTGCTTTGGATGGGAGACTGGGTGATGTCTCATGTGACCGAAAATCGGTGTAGCCAGGTTATCGCAATTCACTACTGTTGCATTGGCAATGTCTTTTCAAGTAACTCGGCTATAAGTTATTTCAATGTGATCCCACTACTGCTTGATACAAGTTCTTTGGCCACTAGGGTCTTGCTTGAATCGTCTGTGTCCGTTATTGAAGACACCTCTATATGGGTCACTTTGCCCCACCCTTGTAATAGTATCTGTCAGCATCCTTTTTAGTGGGTCATCATCTGTTCGATCATCCCAATCTTTCATCATTGTGCTTGATCTTCACTTGATGATACTAGCCACTACTCAAAGCTATCCAGACTGGAAAGTGCCTAATAAGCTTGCCACAAAAAGAGAATACCTTCCTCCTGGTGACCACCTCTGAGACTTTAGGAAACACATTCCTATGCTTCCAAAGCAGAGCATTGTCTTTCCCTCCATAGTTAAGCCAAGTATCTGAGCGCCATCTTTTGGCCGTTTAGCAACACTAGTTACAAACGCGATATCCTCATTTAAGTACAGGTTATCAATGTATACTGAAGTTGCCTCTGATTCTCATTATTTGGGGGGGCAACATTCAACCCAAATTCCAATTTGGTCAGGCAGTACCTTCTGCTTTGAAAGATAACAGTTTGGTATAACCAAAGTCGTTCATTGATGCACACCTGCAGATAGGCCAATATAAGATCTAGAAGAGCAACAATCAATCCTTTATGTCTCCATTCTCTTCTGCATTTGTAGTGTACACATCAACATGGGGTTTGAGTTCCTGTAGTCCATTACAGGAGGAAGGTATTCTCTTTTTGCGACAAACTTCCCTGTCTGTGCATGGCTGCAATAGTAGGTGGTGTCATCAAGTGAAGAGCAAGCACAGTGATGAAAAGTTGGGAAAATCAAATTGACGATGCCCCGCCAAAATGAATGTTGACAGGGACTATTATAAAGAGGGTAAACTTGGCTATACATTGGGAAGCTAAGACTGTATTGCTGGGTGTGAGAATGGCTCACAAACATGCTAACAGTCTTTCATCAACACAATTACAGAATAAACCACAAGTTAGCTCCATGACTATTAAAGAAACAAATAAAAAAGGACATGCCTGGAAACAAGCAGCCATACTGAAGATGAGAGGCCACACTAATTACCAGTATGCCTTCAAGTCGAAACAGCACTGATGATATTTTACTTTCATATTCATTTTTTGTTAGATGAAGCACACTCAGCCATTAAAAAAAAAAAAAAAAAAAAAAAAAAAAAAAAAAGGCGAGCTAAGCTCCCCAAAGAAAAAGTTATGAATTCAAATCTAACATAAATTATCCTTCATTTTCAATCTTGTACCGTTGACTCACTATGATAGACTGACACCCTAAGCAAAGAGGTGATAAAAAAAATGTAAATCCTATCCAAAAATTAATAAATGGATGGCAATGCTTCATCTAATAAAAATAAAATGAAAATAATACCATCAGGAAAAGTATATCAAAATTTTGTTTAATACTAGTGATAAAATTTTATAAAAAACTTTTATCAAAAACTATACCAGATACATGAAATATTTATAATGCTAAAGTATATTAATAGTGGCTGCATTTATTTAGTGTCTATGACAAAGTTGTCAGAAATAAAAGGCATAAAAACATGTAAAGGATTGAATTTCATCATTCCATTTTGCAGATGCAGAAAAAAAAAAAAAAAAAAGATGCAGTCTTAGCAGCAAGCTGTTCATCTCTTCACCATTGTAACCTTAAGATTTCCCTTTCATTGATAGAAAGAAAGAAAAAAGAATTACAATGTTAAGAGAATGAGTAATTTTTTTTCAAATCCAGATTAATATGAACCTAACCCTAATCAAAGCAAGCACACCTCACCATAAACAATATTGAATTATTTAATTCACCTTCCATCGAGAAGGGCACATCAAAATTTCTTCTTGCATTTCAATCAAATTTCAAAACAAATTTTAAAAAGTAAATTAAATTAATGAAATCAAGATTTGATGAGGAACTAGATACACTTCTGTTCCTTTTAAACACACACTGAGGAGACAAAACATTATGACCAGCAACATGTGGCAAAAATGACATATCTTTTCTGTACAAGTTATAAAAGCAGCTATGTTATTCTCAAATACTTTGTTTTGTTATAGGTAATAAGATAAATTTAAATGACTTTAATAAAAGGTCAAATTGTTATGACCAGAAATTCAGGTCAGAGCATTTTCAAAACAATCTATGGAGGTGATCAGACCTGTAATAAATATCTATATACAGTGGTCCAAGAAGATGGGTGTGGACCAGTAACTTAAGAAGGCATTGTTTGGACAAGAAATGAGCAGAGGTTTTCCCGCCAAGTATGAACCAACAGGAGGACTACTGTGGCAAAAGTTAAGAGCGCTTTAGACATGGTAAAGAAAAGAATGAGTCACAACACACAGTACATCAATCTTTGCTGCATATGAACTGTAAGCCAGTCTAAGTACCCATGCTTACCAATGTCCATTGTCAAAAGCATCAACAGAAATTCACGCATTAGAACGTAGAAAAAGTTTGTTGTCTTAGGAGATTTTCTTTTGCAGATAGTCAACGACAAAGTACATATGCAGTGTTATTCTAGAGAAGCAATGAAATTAGGATGCACTGAATGAAAAAGTAGCTGGTGGAGGAGTGGTGATAATTTGTGCAAGGAAATACAGGATCCTATCATTTATGTATAAAGTACTTTATTATATACCACTGACCTTAATATTAGTAAAGACCATTTATGCATCTTCATGATTAAAGCAATCCTGAAGAACAATACATCCTACCACTCTGAACACATTGTAGTGGAAAACTGTGTTACCCTGGTTAACAAACCTCCACTGAATCCCACTGAGTACTTGAAGAACCAATTGCTAACATGCTGACACTAGTTCTAAACTTTTAGGTATTGTAGAGTTCATGCCAGATCAGGTTAGTGTTGTGAGCACATGAAAGACCAACACCTTATTTGGCAAGTAATCATAATGTTTTGGCTCGTCAGTCTTAATTTTCATGAATCCAGAAAGTTTTTTATGAATTGGCTTTTTGAAGACATGTATTGTTTTTACTGAATTTATCCTTAGATTTATAAGTTTATGACTAACATTTTCATCAAATGCAAAGAAGAAATTCAACTGAGAATGTGCCACATCTTCCTCAAAGCTGTGTTAGATACGTACAAGATGACGACGGGAATATGTAATTCGTTCCCGTTCCTGGAAAAACAAAACAGATTTAAAATGTAAACAAATGTCAACAGTAAGTTAACTGCCTTTACATTGAGATTGGTAAGGGTTTACCAAGATGTATACCATAAGGTTTTTTGTTTTTGTTTTTTTTGCTTTTCCATTGCATTCATGTGTGACGGAACTTAACATAGATAAAATAATCAGGTTATCAAACATGTTGGTTAGAGATAAATATAACAAAAACACGCATCAAGGAAAAAGAATAACTTAAAGTTGGTGACAACATTCAAACTTGATTGATTACTAATAAAAAAAAAATTAAGTAAAAATAAAATTAGAATGAACAAAAATACAAATATTAAGAGAAAAAATATTTTATCTTAAATGAAATATTTTGGAAACACAGGTAAAGAGGCTTAAATAAATTGGAATTTCATTTAAGATAAAATAAAACTGCAAACCTGAACAAGAAAAATTCTGGTAAGAGTTAATAAATTTTCTGCAGGATAATTTTTCGAGAACTTACCTTAAATAGAGCAGGTTTTGTAACCTAATACAATATATATTAAATATTTCTAAGATGATATAAAAATCAGCCACACTGATAGAATAACAGAAATGGTAAGCTAAGATACATCATAGCACTTTTTAACCACAATGCTATTTTAAGGGGGGGGGGGAGTTTCACATTATGAATCCCCCCCCCCCCAACAAATGTTTTTATTTACTTATGTCAAAGAAATTTATATGAAAATGTTTTAACACCTCAGCAACATTTGCAAGGACTTCATTTATAAGGATTGGTCCATAAATCCTCAAACTCAGCCATTAGCTGAAGTTTTGCCCCAAATGTTCAGTTATAATGTTCAATTTATCTATCCCAGAATTAAGTGATGTGGAAGGTGATTATGCTGAAAATATTAGTTTTATAAAATAAATGATTTTTCATCATTAAATTTAACTTTATCTCAAGCCTAAATTCAAAAGCATTTCCCATCAAAATATTTTAAGTAATTTCTAATTTGTGTAAATATCCAAACACAATGCTGAATTACAAGGTATTTTCAAACATGTTTTGGGAATGATCTGGATAAAAAGATGCCATAACATGTTGGTAATTTCTATATGTAAGTACTTTTTTTTTCTAGCCATTTTAAGAAGTGAGAAAACTAGGAAGTTAAACGTATCCATATTCCTGCACTTTTAAGGAATAAAAGGAGAAATATTAAATTTATTTATTGCAAACTTACAGGACTTTCAGTTCCATCATCCCGAGATAAACTGCTCCTGAAGCTTTCCACACTTCGGAGGACAGACTTGGACATTTCACGAGAAGCCATTTCCTGAAAACAAAAAGATTTAGGCATTAAATTTTTAATAATATTTGACAGGTTTTACTTAAAAATATTACACATAAATTTAATAGTAGGTTTGTAATGATACATTTTTGTCACAAGATTTATTTACAGAATTGCCAGAGAAATTTGTTTTTGAGGTCTAATTCAAAAAGATTAAATATTTTTGTTTTATTGGTGATTACAAAAATGATAAGTTGCAACTCTCAGCATTTTAACAGTTTAAATGTGCAATAGCGCATTTAACCTCAAAACTAATGTCAAACTCAATGAACACACCAATATGCCAAATTGTACAGTGTGATGTAGGCACCAGTTTTGTCTTAAGAAGCATCAAAAAGCTGCAACTGATCTGTTGCTGGACTTCTGATTGTGGATGAATCATCTTGTTGAATACTGTCTTTCTGATTTTTGTGTGCCAAGTTTCTACATTGGGTGATGTCTTTTGACGTGCATAGCAATATTTGTTGTGTTGTCAGTATATCTCATCTTTGCCTGACAAACAGTTTTTTTAATTAGTTTGTGTAGATCCATTCTCAGTATAAATTGGAAATTCTAAAGCTTTAATTTATACTGTGACCCTTTGTGTTTTTCTGGTGTGAAATCAGTTTCAAAAGCATTAGAAATTGCTATGTTGCACTTACATGAGTAAGCATTAAAAGGCAATCGTTAATTGGTTTTAATGAAACCTAAGTGACCAATAACAAATATTGCAATATATAAATTACTGATTGTATCATAAAACACATCCACAAAATTATAATTTCATAATCACAATATTTGTCATTAGAGAAAATTTTCCCCACAACCACCTTTTTTTTCTTTCTTTTTTTTTAATTATTTTTTTTAAGTTATATGAAAACTTGTTTTATATTGTGAGCAAACCAATTTAATGAGTACTGTTTTTGGCACTGGTGATTTTGCGCAAAAACTTTTTTTAAATTAAAAATTCAGTAATGAACATATTTCAATAAAGATTTTGTTATCTATTAATTTAGAAATGATTAGATGATTATTATCATTATTCTTAAAATGTCAACACAGACTGCTTATGTCTGCTTATTCAATGTAAAATAGTAAATAAAGTTTTAAACAAGGTTACTTAATTTATTTTTAAAAACAAAAATTTGTCCCCTCTTCCACTTACAAGAGAAAAAAAAAAGCTGATTTTGAACAAGCTAAAAACAATTAAGGAAATGTTATGTAATGATAAATTCTTCCTTTTTATGTGCCATGTCCTTTCAGGACATGGTCGATCATGGCTCTCCATCTCCCTCTATTCCTTGCAGCTCTCAACAAGTTCCTTCCCTCTGCTTCCTCCCCCAGGTATATCACATGTTTTCCCTTGTCTTTCTTTCCCTTTATTCAACCAGTGAGTATCAGATTCTCCAGGCCCTCCTTTCTCAAAATTACCAAACTGTAAATATCTATGGTCTAGTTAATTGTTTCATCTCTAATAGATTGAAGTTAAAGTTTTAAATATTTTAAACAAACTTAATAATGAATGTTTTTAATGTCATTAGATAAAAAAAAAAAAAAAACACTTTAAATGAAAATGGAACAATTCTTTCAATAGATCTGCGTGTGTGTGTGTGTGTGTGTGTGTGTGTGTGTGTGTGTGTTCTTTAAGTCTTTTGAACAAAATTTCACATTAAAAAAAATAAAAAATAAACAAAAATTCAAGTGTAGGTCATACCTCTCCACCGGTATTCAGTAATGTGGTTTTCATAGAGTCTGATACAAACCACTTTTGAGATTTCATCACCAAATCAGTTGGAGGGTTGTGTGTTTGATCACTTTCAGCACTCCAGACCTACAACAAAAACACTTGATAGTCTACAAACTTTCAAAATCTATTACAAATATGTATAAGCAGAAATAATATATTTTTTAAAGGAGATAAAATATGAGCTATTGATATCTAACATGCTTTTAATATTAAAACAAAGAATAAATAACTTTATGGAGCATAAAGCTCAGTGAATATATGACAGACACATGTATACAAAAATTAACATTTGGCAACCCTTTTCCGATTTAAAAAAAAAAAAAATCTAACTTATTTGAAACATTAAACAAAAAAAAAAAATAATCACATAAATAAAAGCTTTATAGTATAGGGAAATGTTTTTCAAATACAATATTTTGTATTTTTACAACCTGAATAGTATGACTTTGGGCAATGAAATTATTAATATAGTCATTAATTCTAAAACTAATGCAATTTATTTGGAAGAGAGACAGAGGGGGGGGGGAACCTACTGTTACTGATGCACCAGGTTTCAAAACGGCTTGACGATGGAACTTGAAAACAGTTTCATCCTCTCCAGCATCATGCTTGAGTTGCCAGCCACCAATGGAAATTTCCTGTAAATAGAACAACAATATTCAGATTTGCTAATTTATTAACCTATAAAAATCTAAAAATCTTTCAAATTTTATTTATGAAATAAGCAAACTTGATCATCACATACAAATTATAATAGACACAATGAACAATCTTATAAAAATATCAGGACAAAAAAGTTACTATTACTATTTAATAATAATGCTTCAGAGTTATCTCCCTTAGAAAAAAATTTTTCCGGTTACCAAGAACTCAATTTTGAAGTGAACACACCAAAAATGAGCCTGTAACCAAACAATGGTTCATAAAATATTAAGTAAAAATAATATCTTTTTAATGTTAATGTGGTTAAGTACATATCTGACATGTGCGACATTTTACTGGTGTTGATTAATAGTAATAATAAATCATTTAATTCCTTCAAGCAGAGACTAACTCCTATTTGCATATTATAATTAAAAGTATTTGTATGTGAATTTTGGTCAAACTGACAATCATTTAGAAACTGAACTAATTTTTAGCTGTGGGCAACTTTGATAAATCATAGGCTCAATATTTGTTATTATTGAAGTATATACATATATAATATATACATTTTTTTTTTTAAATTTATTCAATATTGGGTACAAAAGGAAATTTCTTGAAAGGTATCTAAAGTTATCAAACTTTTCTTCATTGCTTTTCTAACTTCCTATGTGGCTGAATGTGGTTTCAATGCAGTTACACAGCTTCTTACTGCAAATTACAAAATGAGGAGATCTAAGATTCTTACAACTTCTAAGCAACATGGAACCTAGAGTAAGAGCCTAAGTCAGTAAGCAGCAAAGTCAACCATTGCAATGAAAACATTGAGATAAGCTATCACATAAAGGTTTTAAGTATTTTAATCAATGACATTTATAATAGAAATGTAAAGAATATTAAATTTATTTTTGCATTAATAGCTAACTGTTATTTTGCAATGAAAGATGATTTCACAGTAATATCCACAATTTGATTTGAGGGGGGGAGGACTTTGTATCCAAAGAGGCACAGGTTGAAAAAGGTTGGGAAGCACTGGTATAGTGGATAAAATTCATTTACCTCATCTCTGATGAATGAAGTGTGAAACACATTCCATTTTTTTGGATTCTTATTCTTTCCTTCAATTTTCTCTTCTAAATTGTTCCTTTTTATACGACTGTAACAAAATTCAAATCTGCCAATGAATGACAGTCTAGTGTGTGCATTACTTCCCAAGTACTTATGGTCTCTTGGAAAGACTCTTTGTCATGTAATGATTGTTATAGTTGCATACACATTCCACACACTAAATTAATAATTATTATGGGACAGTAATTTGTATTGAATTCTGATTGTTATAGTATTCTTGATATAGTAGATTGTAAAATATAAAACTTAGAATCTCTGAACTACACAAGTGAATTGCTCTAAGTGACTGAAATGTATGTATGTACCTCCATTTGGTCATGTAAAAAACAGCATAGCAAGATGAAAAAGGCCCCAAACTCAATAAAAACAAAGTTTTGTCATTAAAATGTTTATGTTATTATTAAGAAGAAAGATCAAAGTAGTTTTTATTATTTTTTGAAATGTTTTAAACCCTATGTTCAAAATTTTTGTTAAATCTTTTTTTTTTTTCTTTACATCAGCAGCGAATCAAAGATAAAGGTTATTTTTTTATTTTTGTGCTTTTTCCGGCGAAAAAAACACAATGATTTGGAAATGCTTTCAAAAAAATCAAATAATTGTGGGATCTTAATGAAACTTTTAGGGCATATTCAGAAATCAATTAAATTTTTTTGAATTTTTTTTACATGTTACCACCCATTTTCATAAAATTTCAAGGAATTATATTTTAAAGGCAGGGATTATTTTTTTTTTTTTTTATTAGTTATAAGCAAGACTCATTGGAGAGAGTAAATCAATTTTTTTTGTAAGACATTTAACCCATTCACCAAAAATCTGCTCTGAATTGTAAAATAATAAATGCAATAAAACTATGACATTATTTAATTAAAAAATCTTTTAATTGCTTTGATAAATAATTAATTTTTACATAATTGTTTTCATTTTTAAATATTTAATTAAATAATTTATAATATTCAAAAATCGTTTAAAATTCTGCATTGCTTCAAGCCAACAGTTTGTTGAAGTGAAGAGTACATTTCCAAATCAAAAACTGAAAAGCACATAACAGTTGTTTGTCACCAAATACTTAAAAAAAAAGTGTTTAAGCATTTCCAATTTTTACCCATGGGAACCTATACATGGCATAATCTTTAAAAAAAGGTCACATGAATTTATGTTATTTTAAATTTTATTATTTTTTTGTAAAGTAGCTTCAAATATAAATAAAAGTCAATAAAATATTAGATAATTGCTGAAAATATTATGTTAATTTGTAAAAACTACTAGGTAGTTAAAAATAAAAAAAAATGCGTTCTTAGATTTTGTAAATTTTTGTCAATTATACTAGCTGTCATCACCTCATAACTTACAGGTGATATGATAACATCAATAAAGACATGATAAAAAGAGCCTTTATTAAAAAATGCTTGTATACTATATTTTTTATGCTATAAGTAATATTTGTTTCAAATCAGATTAATTTAACTTTAAATTTGCTAATTTTACTTAAATAATGTGTCACAAATATATTATTTTAGGAAAATTTTTAAAATCAATAATCTTGTTTTGTTTACAAGTTTCTTAGAATTAAGAAAATGAATGCTTTTAAGAAAATTTTCTTAAATTGGCTGAAAAGTTGAAATTCCAATCTATAATTTCTATTCAAAATACACCAGAATATTTCACTTACTGGAAATAGTACATTTAATCATTTACCTTTCAATTAAAGCTGAAATGAAATCTTCAAGAACGCTTTTTCAGTTTTAAAAATTAATTTAGGTATCAAAAATTCAGTGAGGTCCACATATATATATATATATATATATATATATATATATATATATTTCATATATATATATATTTTTCGAAAATTTATTTTTTTAATTGTTTGATTAGAAAGCATCAAGTTTAAAGTCTATGGCTAAAATGCAAAGATTTTTTTGTTTTTTTTAAGGTGTAAAATTAAAATTTGCATAAGAACAAATATTAATGTATCTTGATTCTTTCAATGTCACTTTGAAGAAAATTTAAATTTAATGAGGTCAGTGTATTTTGAATTCAGTGCAATTCCATGTAGATTTTTGTTCACTCACCTTGTCACCAGAATTTGATATTTTGATGTATTTTCCATCAGTATCAACATCTTCAATGCTCAGAGAAGATTTACTTAATGCTTTAGATGCATAACCTTGGTTAGAAGATGAAGATCTTGTTTCTTCAGCTGTCTCTGCAGCCAGTTTTCGTTTTTTGGAACTCCGAACGCTGCGAGAAACAGATTTTGAAGGAGTAGTGTCTGAGGCCGACAAGTTCAACCTAAAAAGAATGTCACAAAGAAAAATAAGTATCAGGAAAAACAAGTGGCAACAAACCATTTTTATAAATCAAATTTCTCAGTATCTGTCTATATGTCTGAGATGAGGTATTATGTACACTATTTACATTATTTGGACTATTGTACTCATCTTTGTTGCCATATTTTTCACCATGTTTCAGCCATTGTACACTTCGGCCTTCTTCAAGGACTCATGGCACTGTGGATAAAGGTGTTAGATCCAGTGACAGGACCCAAAGAGTGTGAGTTCAATAACTGGTTAAGGCGGTGGAAAACTTGGAGATGGGAATTAACAGGAGATAACTGATAACTGACATTCATTAGATATACCACATGGAACTAGAACAGTTTACCCCAGTGAGAGAAATAAAGGGTTCAGTTCGACATTCCAACCACCTGAAGAAGTCCAGAGCGTACAACAGGCGATACATTGTAAAAATGGCAATGAAGATGAGGACAATAGTCCTAATAATGTAAATAGTGTATCAAATTTCTACTTAAACTACAAAAATCATCACAATAACACAAAATATAATTACTAGTTAAAAATAATTATTATGCAGACTAGTAAAAGTTCAGACAATTTCAAAAACCATTAGACAGAATCAATCTATTTTCTTAAAGTATTTTTTTTTTTTTTTTTTTAATAGAAAATATGTGAGGGGAACTGCATTAAGCTTTGGAGAAAAAAAATGTGAGAGGTTACATCAGGCATTCCTAACCTTTTTGGCATTAATCACCCACTTTCATATAGGGGAAAAAAAAAAAAATTCCACCCACCCACCTATATAGAAAATATTCAAAAGCATACCAAAATTGATGTAGTAAAAAAATAAAAAAAAAAACCAAGAAAGGCAACAAATAACGGCTACTACTTACTACTGTATTAAAAGAACAATCAAAAGCAAACTTGACTCAAATCTTAATCTACAGAAAAAAAAAAAAAAAAGTTTCCCTATTTTTTTGTTTTTTTTTAAAGAGTGGACCAATCTATTATAGTGTGACTATCATTAGCAAAAATAGTAACCACTGGACTTGTATATAAATCAATAACCCTTATCCATTTTGATGAGATCAATCTTTAAAAGATATTAATGTTGAAGTGTCATCATTACAACTATTTATATCACTAACAAGTACACATGAGTAAGTAAATTTATTACAAAATGTGTGAATGAAAGTATTCTGTATTTAAGGCAATAGAACTTTGTAAATATAGACAGAAATATTGTTTTTATATTATTAGACAAACTGTACAATTTAATGTTTGATTTCTTTGTAATATTTAGCTTTGTCCTGTAAAAATTAGGAACATCATTATATTCCTAAAAGGGACATTTTTTTTTTATCCATTTTACACCTAATAGCTCCTCCAATGAAAAAAAAAAAAAAAAAAAAAAAAAAAAAAAAAATGAACATCACCTCTCCTCCTCTCCTTCCAACAATTTCCTATAGGCAGCAATCTCCATATCAAGTTTAACCTTGATACTCCACAGTTCAGCTGATTCTTCAGTGAGCTCAGCCAAAGATTCACGGAGCTGTTTGATCTCTTCATCACGGGCAGCAAGTTGAGCTTGGAATTCAGCAGAATCGCGTTCAAGTTGATTCTCCAAGTCAGTAATGCGTTTTTGGTATTGGGCATTCTGTACAATGAAAAGGACAATGAATGTTAAGTGCTGTTATCATCCCTCTGTTACTGATGACTCAATCAGTCTCACACAATTGAAAATTTGCTATATTTATGGGCAAGTGCTCAACATCAGAGCTTTTGTACATATAAACAATATAAGCATAGAAATCAAGATTGCATGCATGAAACCGAGTCACCATGCAACATTGATTTCCACTCTTTCATATATATATATTTTCTAAAGTAATAATAGATTTTTTAATTTATTAATCTGACAGATTTTTATCACTTGAAATAATAATTTTTAGTGGATAGCTATATTTGAGTAGGTGTACCATTTATTTTAAACAGTATATTTATCTTCGTCTACTAGTTTGAATATTGGAAAATTCTTATTATAGAAAAATATGCACCTCCTTCCCTTGATTGATGAGTCAATTAGAAGTATGAGTGATGTTTGGTTTCTCCTGTAAAGTGAGGATGCAAGTTTGAATCCAGCCATATAGTGCATATTTTGTTTTTAATAAGATTTCTCAAATATTCAGGCTGGTAGACAAAAATAAATAAAGTAAAATGGAGCATTTACTGAAATATGGATATCCGCTAAAAATAACATTTAAAGTGATATGCAGCAAGAATATAAACATGATTTATTAAATTCAAACAGCAAGATCTAATTTTCATTGCATTTTTCAATTTTTGAGTATCCAAATTGAAATTCGTGTTGGGCATGCACTCATTTTTCCTACAAGAAATATTAAACAATACTGACATGGTTTGTCTAGCCAACTTTTTTTATTTAGTTTATCTAACTTCCGACTAAGTTGAATTGTATCATAATTAACTTTACAAAGTTTTTTTTTTTTTTTTTTTATTGTACTCATCCAATTACTTCTGACTGTTACTACACTTGTCATTAATGTTATTAGTTTTGCATGTTAAGTAAATTTCAGCTTTTCTAAGCCTGTTGGAATCAATTTCATGTCACTTAGAATGGTCAAACTGAATTTATGTACCTTTTTATTTTTCAGTTATAGGTAATATTAAATTAAGAACAAAACTATTTTATGAAAGAAATGCACTTTTTTGACTGAATGCATGTCTGTCATAAACTAAGCAAAGTTAAATTTGATAAAAGTTAATTTAATAAATTAAGAAAAACCAGAATATTTTTATTTTTCCAAAACAGGTCAGCATTAATGTCCACATTGTGGGTAAAAGTGTAAAGAATGCAAAGAAAGAGAAAAAAATAAATAGAAAGGAAGGAGCAAAAGTAGACATACCTGAGCTTTCACGCTATTGATCTCGGCCAAAAGATCATCAATGCGCCTCTTTGCGGATTTCAATTCTTCACGAATAACACTGGAAGAATTAGAGTTTCTCTCAAGTTGAGTCTGGAGGCTGGACAACTAGAATTGACAAGGAAAAAAAAAAGTGAGAAATTTAAAAACAGTATAATAAAAAGATTAAAGAAGAAAAAAAAAAGAAAAAGAAAAGAAAACTTCAATTTTTTTTGGGGGGGGGGGGTCAGCATTAATTATAATTGGAAATGAGTGAAATAATTAATACTGAAAGGACAAAAATGAAATTGGTTAGAGTTAATGGGATAAAATTAATTTTTTTTTTTTTTTTTTAACAACAGAACTCTTTGACGAACATTTTTTTAAATGGATCTAAATTATGTGAATTTGACAATCTGGGGGTCAAAGAATATCAAAGATGATACAAATGCAATTGGAAAATGAGCCTATATAAACGTTATACAGCAACAAGAATTGATATTTTAATAATAAAATTTGTTTTTAATCATTTCACCCCAAGCAAGCAATAAATTTCAATTTACCCCTGTAGATTAAAGAAAGGGCTCAGTTTGAAATTCCCTGTTGGTTATCCAGATCGACATACACCTGATGAAGAGCAAAACGGCTAAAACATAAAGAGGACAATAGTTAAAAAGTTACCTTAGTTTCATAGAAATTTTCAATTTCTTCACGAACCAACTGCAAATGAGTATCATGTTCTTCTCTCATTTCCCGCAAAGCATCAGCAAGTTTGTCTTCATATTCCGAATTGAGGCCACCATCAACCTCTTCAGTGGACATTGTAGTACGAGTACGAGTCTCATTCAATTCCTGACAAAGAGAAGTGATAAATCATCATTAGAAAAGATCCAAAAAATAAAATTTAAAGTAAAAATTTCCAGCCTTTTTTCTTTTCTTTTTTGAAAATACCAGATATGTCATCATAATAATTTACAATATTGCAATCAACACACCCAAACCCACCCTGTAAGTATTAGCTGTTAATGTTCAACCCAATGTAACCTGACCCAAATCTGAGGAAAAAAAATGGAACAAAACTAGAAAAAATAAACGATGAATCAGATATTTCTGACATTCATAATGGTGTACTGTCCAGTTCAGATAAAATAATATGGTAGCATGTTCTCTGCAGATTTGGACCACTGCTTTTTGTTGCTACTTGGTGTACACTGCTAGAATCACCATGTTTACATTGTAACAGCAGCAATAAAACTGGCATAATCAAGGTCAAACTTCATGTGACCACAATAGTAC
Organism: Acanthosepion pharaonis; assembly: GCA_903632075.3. Lineage (NCBI taxonomy): Eukaryota > Metazoa > Mollusca > Cephalopoda > Sepiida > Sepiidae > Acanthosepion > Acanthosepion pharaonis. The sequence continues at coordinate 295,459 of CAHIKZ030005246.1, read as the reverse complement.
AAACTATAAGCACAAATGAACAGAAAACAGTGTGACAAACCTAAAGATATGTTATGGCAAAAGTGTAGATATTTTTTTGCTTACCCATTTTATAAATAACAGTTTAAAGTGACTAAAGACTTGTGCATAATACTGGATAACCACCTTCAAAACTTTTGCATACAAAAGAATATATATTCAAACCTTTAATAGAAAACACCTTAATTTTAGCAATTTAAGAAATATAATTTAATTGACTGGAAAGTGAAGTAATTTGTGTGTTAATGTGCTTTCTAAATAAAAAAATAAACATTTATACATTTTGCTGTCTGAGCAAGAAAAAAAACCCAAATATACCTAAAATTACAACACAAATCTGGAAAAAACTACTTTTATAACAGGTATTAAAATAGATGTAGAACAAAAACTATACACACACAGATACTAAGGCTTCAGATTAACATCATTTTAAGGATGATAAACCAACATTAGTTTGCAATGACTGATTATGCTTTTTTGTTTTTTTTAAACAATGCAAATTTTTCATTTTTTTTAGTTTAAAATCAAGTTTATCCTACAAGTAATCAATTTCTTAAAAAGAAAAATGTGTTTTATTATGTTATTAATGACTATTGATAAAGTAGGGGGGTGCACAGGTGCCATTCTGGGAAGAGAAGTTAGTCCGGAGCACTAATGAACACGTACACAAACTATATGCTAGGCTTATCTTTTCTATTCCTACTGAATAGAATTTATTCAGTTGTTTCCACTTGATATTTGAGTTAATTTTGAACATACACTTTTCAAAATTTATTCAGATATGTTATTCAAAACATAGAAAACTATTTAGTCAAATTCTCAAAACCTATCTATTTATGTGTGCTGTAGAAAGGAAAATGGAGATCAGACAAAAATGCAATATTAATTTCTTTGAGCAAAACAAAGACAGCTGCAGGTCATAAAATGCATGATTTATTTTCTGATGTAGGAGTGTTGAGGACAAAAGAACTAACGGTTGACTTTGTAGTCAGATGAGAATATCTAGGTGAGCATTTCTGATGAGTGTAACTGGCTGAACAAGTTGTAAAAAGAACAAAAGCATGAATATTAATAAGCAAATCAAGTCAGGGGCAGGGAAGAGTGTGAAATGGAGAGAGAGGGAGAACAACTTCTGATTGGTTGCTTGATCAGTAACTATGGCAATGATCCAAAAGAACATAGCCTCTGACTACCACTACAGAATGTGGTGGATATATGTGCATCTTTAAAAAGCATTATATTGAGGGTAAATTTTAGTTCAAGAAAGGAGAATGCATCAGCATTTTCTCAAGGGCACCTTTAACAGAAATAGTAATGTTAAATAAAATAAGAATACTTAATACATTGGTTATTTGTACTTTAAAAAATAAATTCATTTCCCTTATGCTTTTGATTTTTATCACTTCTTATTAAGTATCCCACATGGTGATAATACATCTATGAAAAGTGCAAGGTTGTAAGAATCTGAGCACACATTTACTGTGGGTGAACTAGTACTCAAAGCATGTTCTATCCACTTTCACATTAACAAATGATTTTCTCTTAATTAAACTATCAGTTTTTAAAATTGAAATTATAGCCAGACTCATTATGCTGAGCAACTAATACATTGAGTGTGTTGCTTTTTAAAAAGATATAATGATTTCATATAATCTTTTATTTAGATTCTTCAAAGTTTCTCCTACATATTTCTTGTCACAACCATTACAGGTGATACATTAAATTCCTCCAAGTTTTAGCATCTTTTGTTTTGTTATTAAGTATGTCTTTCATTATTTAGGAAACAGTAACAAATGTTAAGCTTAAATAAATTCTTTTCAATTGTAGTTGTGATATAGTTGGTAGGTAAAGTAATATATCTTGATACATTGGATTTGCTTGAATGGTTCATTCTTTTTTGAAATATTCAATGAACCCTGTTTTCATGATACTTTTAAGCTTCTCCAATGCCCCAATGTATTTTCAATGTATTTCTCATCATGTAAATATTAAGAGCTATAAATTCTGAGTGCTCTGAATCAGATAATTATTCCTAATTTTGTTTTATGGTAAAATAGAAATTCATGAGATCATTTTTATTAGTTGATTTGTGATAGAAATTTAGTTTTAGGTCATTATCAGTATCATTTAGTATGATATCAAGGAAAAGTAATGTGTTCATTTCCATTTCATAAATAAATACTAGAATACGTTTGTCTATAAGGTAATGTAGTTTTACAGGGATATATTAAGAAAGCATCAACAACATATCAGAAATATGTTGATTATTTAATAAAATACTTTGGAAAGGACTAGATTCTATAAATTCTAAAAAAAAGTTAAAATACCACCCATCAATAATCCAAATTTTTGTTTATAAAAACTATTGTTAAAAATGAAATAGTATTAGTTTGTGATGAGCCAGTAAATTTTTATGATTTTAGCTATTGGTAGGGAATGGTTTACTTTTGATTGTGTTAGTTTTTTTTTTAATCATTTGTTAACAGGAATTTTGATTAAAGGGGATTTATCATCTAAACTAGCCATGAGTTTATCTGTCATATTTTTCCCCTTACTTTTTCAACAGTGTTGCCTGAATTTTTAATGTGATGAGCCGATTGTCCCAAGGAGGTGTTAAAATTTTTTGTAAGGCATTTGCCAGGTTGCAGGGTGTGCTACTAATAACCAATATATGGGGCACATTGGAATGTCAGCTTTGTGAGTTTTAGGTAGACAATAAAGTTAGAGTATTCTAGTGTAATATTCTATTAGTTTATACCATGATTTGTTTTCATTAATGATTTTCTAATTGCTCTGTTAAATTTCCGTGTCACTAATTACTTTTTCTTCATCTATTTTCTAATATGTGCTACTATCATTAAGTAGTATTTTAAATTTTATTGTATGTGCTACTATTCATAATAATTCCACCTTCTTTGTCAGGTGTTGTAAAGTTCCTTATTTTTTGCTAGGTTGCTTAATGTTTTTAAGTGTCAGTGTGGTAGAGTTCTTTATTTTTTTGATTGCCAGAGTAGCAGTAATTAATCCTTAATGAAACAGACTGTTGCTACTGGGTGTTGACTTAAATGTCCATTTTAATATATATATATATATATATATATATATATTTTTTTGGTACATTGAGCTATCAACCAGCACTGGAAGATTGCATTGTGAATAAAACTGTATTTAGTAGAGGGTATTCTGGTTATATTGCCTGTACTGCTTTCTCTTTCTACTACACACCACAAGTGTTGTCTAATACTGTCCCCTAGAAAGCAATGTAACCACTTATATAGTAGGTTTCAAGTGTTCATACATCTGCATAGGTGTGATGCCCATTTTTTACCCCTGAACACCATCCCTGCGCACATGCACCTCTCAGCCTCAAACCAGATTCCCTGTTACAGTTGCAGCAACTCATACTAGGTAGCCATGCTCTGCATTACTACAGAAACTTAGAGTTGTGCTACCAGTGAGGGAAAAGAGTGTGTGTGTGTGTGTGTGTGTGTGTGTGTAAAAAAAAAAAAACATTTCATGTTAAGAGAAAATAATTAATAAATGAAAATAGTAAGGGGAGAGTAGGTGGTTCCTCGCATTATAATCCCCCATTTAACAATTTATAACACTTTCTCTTAGTATCTAATATACTTAGTTTTACGGATTCAATACTTTCACTTTTATTAAAGTGCAGATCTTTAAACATGGAGGTGCTACCCAAAAGTTCTGGGAATTTGATTTGTTTGGTCACCTGCCAAATTAACCATGACACCTCACCAGACAATACACATCTTTCTTAATATCTACCCAAAGAATCACATTTTTTCCCTCCCTATCAATTTCTGTTTTTTTTTTTTTTCCTGAGAAGTTATGTAAACATTTTTGAAAGAAAAGATTTTGCATTTTAATTTCCCAAAATTTTCAGTATCCAAAATTGGGATTCACAACTGGGAAAGATTATATTCCAGTAACTGTATCAAAATATGTCAGTCACTTCTTTTCCTTCTTTTTCAATTTTATTTTTGTTCAATTTTTGAGTGACAAGATAAGCCATTTCCATACAGGAAACATTCACCATTCTTTGAGCAAACAGTTAAGAGTTACTGTTGGTCTAAATTTATGAAATCTTTTCATTAAAACAATTTCGTAGAAAATTAATCCAGTGTTATCACTCTTTCCAGTACTGATGGAACTTTCTTTCCTAACCTTTTGTTTAAGGTAGTGTAGAATGTCAACATCTTGATTATGTCATCCCCACTGACTTCTAGTTACATATGCTATCCAGTTGTTGTAAGTTTTCAAGTGATGTGGTTTTTGTTATTTGGTGAAGCTCTTTGTGATTTTTTGTGCTAGTCTATAGGGTCTGATGAAGGATTGTTTTCTTTAATACCTAAAAGTATTCATTCACTTAAAGTCATTAGACAAAAATAAGAAATAGAAAATGAACTAAATGCAGGGGTTTTAAAATATTTAGAATTTCAAACTTCAAATTCATAAACTAGGTTTTGGAGTGTGCCTGTTTGTGTATAAATTGAAGTAATCAACAAAGAGTTTAAAATAATTTTTTTTTTTTACCCGCTCAAAGACTTGTGACTTGAAGGCCATATCCTCTTTGAAACTTTGCAAACGGTTCTCCAGATCCACCCTAAGCAGTGTTTCATCTTCCAACTGCTTCCGAGCAGTGGCAAGTTGACGCTCCAAAGTAGCAAGATCTGTATGGAGGGTCTACAAAAATTAAAATATCCATTAAAATTGACATTTACAAAGCAAATGATTAAATAAAAGTTTTTATCAAAGTTAGCCCAATGCTACTAAATTTTCTATTTACTTTCTTAAGAGTAACTCAAGTTAGCCTAGCTTTTAAAAAAACAGGCCAAAAAGTTCAGAGATGAAAAGCAGCCCAATTTGACAACTCTTGGACACTTAAATATAATTGATAATACAATTACTTAGTTAATGTTTTTAATAATTTAAAATATTACCTTGAACATTATGTGATCATAATTTGAAATAAAAATATACATTTTCAATTCTTAAATGTTTTATCAATTTTTTTATAAAGAGTCTGTTAAAGTAAAGATTAAAATGATCAATGCTAATATTTTTTGCATTATAAGTCTGTACAAACTCACAGCATTCTGACTCTCAAGATGCTTTTTGGCATTCTCAGCATCAGCAAGTTTGGCCTGAAGGTCATTCACTAAACTCTCCAAATCGGCCAATTTCTTCTGGGCACTTGCTAATTCCCGATCCTTGCGGTTATACCTGGGAAATGAAAAAAAAAAAAAAAACAATAAGAATCGTGTGAGTAGATAAAAATTAAACTGAAATAGGTACATAACTTTAGATCTGGCAAAAAAGCTATGTATGTATAAGCCAGTTTTGAATAGAAATGTAAAATAAAAAATAAATGATACTGTGTTACAATCAATAAATGTTATAAAATGTAAAATATTACTGTTCCATTACCACAGTATACACCTCTATAGTTTTATTTTCCTCTTGTTTGTGTATTTTTTTAATTTAGGTACATTATAGATTAGTCACCATTTTGATCACTTCCTGTTTAGCCCTTAGTAATTACTAGAACTAACATACACAAATTACAGGATCAAGGCATTCCTTTAAGCAAAGTACTTGTTACCTCATTTACCCATTTAGGCCCTCAGTCTCACAGCTATGTTAAGTTTATGGGGTGGATTTTTTTTTTTGGGGGGGGGGTCATTTCTTCCCCCCCCCCACTTCCTTTTAACTTTTCTTTTGTAAGTTTGTATTTATTTTTTTTTTTCCTTCAAGTTTTACCCGGCTTAGCTTCCAATAAATCTGTTGATGAACAGGAGTTTGCCTTCAAACTTTGCATGTGGAACTTTCTTCTAGGTTCTTGCTTTCCAAGCAACTTTGGTCTTCAAAAATTTCAAGTTGGTCAAATTAAGATACAGTAACCTAACAGTGTCAGTTGTCAAAGCTAAAACTGAAATCAAATTTACTGTTGCATGCATTGACCTTTTCAATCTTTATGTATGCCTGCAAATCTTGGACATTAACAGCAGAGAATACAAGCATCCCTAGGCATCTCCTATTCAGACTGCATTACAAATGATGCAGTGTGAGACACCATCAAACAAGAAAAAGGCTCATTGAAAGATCTTGTGTTAACTATTAAGAGAAACTCTAAATGGTATGGACATGTCATAAGTGCCAACAATCTTTCCATAGTCACGCTACAAGGTTCAAGCAAAAAGAGACAGAAAAAAATGTGCTGACATCACATAGTAGACTGGAAGATCGTTCAGAGACTGACTGGCACACAAACAAGGCAGAGAGCCATTCATGTGCTTAGCGACCCTATGAGCCTAACATATCCTTGACTGATCTAACAGAGAAATACTAAAGCTGTGTGTATCTGTCCTTATAAAATACAGGCAGATGTGTTTTTATTTTTATTTTTATTTTTGCACGCAGAGGGGGTGAATTATTTATTTGTATTCAAGAGTTAGTTACAAACATGGCAGAAATTAACAATCCTTCAATGAGCCCATAAAAATTAGATGATAAAAACAGAATGGTTTTCAAGAGAATTACTTTAAAACTAAGATTTAAAATCTTTAAAAAATCAGAAAGACATATATTGTGAATATACAAATTTTAGATGCTAGATAAGATCAAATGCATGACTGTTGTAATAAATTTAGATTTGTTATTTCAATTCACCAAGATTATTTTTGGGTATCAAAAGTGAAATTTAACATATTGACTACCAACCACTAGATATCTCATTTGCTGACTTATCAAGGTTACAAAAATCGTTTTTTTTTTTTTTTAGTTTTTAGTGCAAATAACTGGTACCTGGCATTTAAGACAGGAATAAAAAAAAATATACTGGCAACTAAAAACTTTTTATGGGAAAAATTTATTGAAAATATAACACATGAACAAAACATTTGAAATAATTTTATTGTCTAAGTTGGCTACTATAAAGTTGGCATTTGAAATCAGATTTCATAATTGATCTCTGGCAATCACGCACACACACACAGTTCTCATTTAATTCTGACCAATAACTGTTTAACCATTTTATATATATATATATATATATATATATATATATATATATATATATATATATATATAGGACGACAATTACATTGAAGTATGAAACAGACTGCTGCTGCTGCTGGTGTTGACCTCAATGTCCATTTTATATTTACATATGCTCTATCCATGTTATTGAGCACTTTAATCCTCAAATATAGCATGCCTTAAAACTAGGTACCTCCACTAATTTGCAAAAATTAATGTTTAAAATGAATTTTTAAAATTTTAAAGCTTTCATTGAAAGCTAAAAGGATTAAATTTGTTATTTCTAGTAAGCAAAATACTCGGGTGTATCTAAAACAAATTATATTGATTGGAGTTGATCAATTTTTTTTGACTAAAAATAACTGATTAATGCTCATTTTTTTTTTTTTAGTCATCTATCATTGCGATGTAATTTTATTTATTAAAAAAAATCTTCCAAAAGTAAAATATACTTTTCTGAAACTTTAAAGTATAATTAATCTGATTCGAAATAAATATTTACTTTAAGTTCAAAATGGCAAAAATGTATTTTTAAAACAAACAATCAGCAATTAAGTGCTTTTCATCTCATCAATCACTTAACAAGTGCCGATAAGGATATCGACATGTTTATGTTGTTCTACAGAGACATTATCTGTTAAAACATAAGAAAATGATGGATGAATTTTTTTTTTTTAAATATAATTTATAAGTACTTGTAATCCTGAAAATGTTGGAAATATTCTCTGTAATCTAATTTTAGGAATGTTTACTTTCAATTTACTATAGTCATCAATCTTATTTTCTGATATGTATACCCATTACTTTCAAAATGGGCATGTTTATACACATTAAAAAAATAAAAATAAATTGTTTTAAAAAATTGTGAGATGACTTGTATTAAGCTTTTCAATGTTTACTTAGGACTATATTTACTAACACAATCAAAGTTTAGAAGAATTTTAAAAAGATTTTTGAAACTATAAATTACTATAATAAAAAAAATATGAAAACAATTCTTGTAAAAATTCATTATTCATTGAAAAAAATTTTTTTTTTTGTTTTCAACTATAATGTCCTTAATATATATTATTTATAAAAGCAATTAAAAGCTTATCTAATTAAATAATTGGATAGTTTTATTGCAGTTTTTATTTTACAAATCAGAGCAGATTTTTGGAAAAGCAGTAACTGAAGAAAAAAAAAACTGATTTACATTCTCAAAGGAATCCTGCATTTAACTAATAAAACAAAGTTTACAATCAGACACTAATTTCTAGAAATTTCATGAACTTAAGGGGGTTAACAGATGTAAAAAAAAAAAAAAAAATTTTGCCAAGATTTTCTAAAAATAATAATTTCAAAAATAAATTCATTTATTTGTGAATAAATCCTGAAAGTTCCATTAAAAGCCAACAATTTGATTTTCTTAAACAAAATTTGAAATATGTTAGAAAGGATTAAAAAAATAAAGTAACAAAATACTTTGTTCTTTCCACTTAAGATTTTGACAATAAACCTTTTTCATCATACTATGCTGTTTTTTCAGTAAATTAATCATACTTACCTAAAATTATGTTATTATCTATATATATATATATATATATATACACACACACACACACACACACAGTGAGGCAAAAGTTGTGCACAAGCGGAGTTAATTAATTAATCATGTTTTAAATGTATAATTTGTTCTGATATTTTATTTTTATGAAGCAAGATGGCTGAAAAACTGAAGAAATATCGAGGAACTTAAATTCAGAATGAAATATGAATGCAGTAAAATGAGAGAGAAAACTTTCCAATGTGTTAATGAATCATACAAGAACAGAGTTGAAATGGGTTTTGAAAAAGGATATTTTGAACAGGCATTATGACAATTAAATAACTAGTAAATAAAATTTTCATGTGTAATTATACTTTTTAATAAATTATCTCTATGGTGATCAACTTTTGACTCACTCTGTATATGGGGCAGTTACTTTCTTTTAAAAGCTTTGTTACTTTTAGAAGAGTGATACAGATTAGTTTTTACCAAATCTGGTTAGTACTATAAATAATATAAAAAATACTATGTTCATGTAGATATTGATTACTTGCAGAATTGTCTGTCATTAGCCTGAATACAAGAAACTATTGTCAAAGATCTGGCTAGCAGGACTGAGTGCTCAAACCAAGAAAATACCACCATTCTTATGTGAGTAGCAACATAAGAGGATTAGATTGGTTAATTCAATGTCATATCAACTCTTGTTCAGGTATTTACTGTTATGTGTAAGTCTTATTCAGTCAGTTATGTGCCATGCACGATACACACTATCTTTCAACACGACTGACGAGGCAGATTTTTTCCCGCAGTAAATTGCCATTTCTTTCTGCAGTAGACCAGTTGCCATCCAAGGCTACAGTACCCAGTCTGTCTTGCTATTCACCCATAGCTGGGGGATGAAGAAGAGGATTCATACCTTTCCCAAGGATATTACCATGTAAGTGAATGTAACGGATTCAACTTGAGGAGACATGGCACAGTGGATAAAGGCGTTGGTTAGATCCAGTGACAGACCCAAAGAAGGTGAGTTCAATACCTGGTTAAGGCAGTGGAGAACTTTCAGAGGGAAAATTAGCATAACTGACATCCATCAAACATGGCATGTGGAACTAGAACAGTCTACCCCAGTGATCGAAATAAAGGGTTCAGTTCGAAATTCCAACCACCTGAAGAAGGCCGGAGCATAAAACAGCCGAAACGTTGTGACAAATATGGCGACAAAGATGAGGACAATAGTCCGACTAATGTAAATACTGTACATAATACCTCATCTCAGAAATATAGACAGACTCTCAGTAAGACAACTCTTGGAAAGATAAGAAGTCTTCTCAGAATTTAAAAAAAAGAAAAAGAAAAGTATTCATTAATATTTTCTAAAGAATGGATTTGATTTTTTAATACAATATTTTCTTGAGAGCCATATATGTTAAAAAATATGTCTGATTAAAAAAAAATAAAATCTGTTAATTATTTAGAAATTGCTTTGTTTATGTTTTGGATCTGAAACTGAACAGACATGGTTTTTGAGGAAATGTGAAAAATCACAATGAATTGATTGTTCCAATGTTAGCCCTTCTACATTGATCACCATTAAGAATACCAAATTTTTTTTTAAAGTTTTATATAATTAAAAGAGAATATCTTGTACAGTGTAACCTGGATATAAGAGACTTCTTCTCCGGTCCTGACTACTCTCTTATATCTGGGTTACACTGTAGCATCAAATCTAAATATGTAGAAGTGCTAAAATAATAAGTTGTAATTCCCCCCCCCCTTTTTTTAAAAAAATAAATACCTGCCCTAATATTGACAAGCCTCAACTAATTAACTTCCAGAAATGCAATCCTGACATAGATAGTGGACATGTTTGAAAGAAACAAAAGGCAAGCCAATGCTAAAAAAGTCATAGGGAGGGAAAGGGAGAGAGAAAGAGATTGAAAATGAAGAAAAAAGTAAATGAGGACAGTAAATAAAATGTAATGCAAATATTTTGAATACTATTTACAAGCCTTCACATTAAATAAAGAAGAGAAGTAATTAAAGAAACGTAACTGAATAATGAAATGAAGCAATGATTTATATACATTTTTATTACTTCAAACGTTATTTTTTTATTGGATACCAGTATTTGAGTAGACACCCCATTAAAAAAAATATCAGTGTTTATTTCGTCTGCTGGCCTGTGCACTCAAGAAAACTTAAGTGCGAAAGCACCATCTGATCTGACATGCTTTGACCACTCAGAAGTAAGGTTCTATTTACCATAAAGCACATTTGCTTGTTCACATTTCCTCAAAAACCATGTCTGCTCAGTTTCAGATCCAAAACATAAACAAAGCAATTTCTAAAGAATTAACAGATTTTATTTTTTTTTTAACATATTTTTTAACATATATGGCTCTCAAGAAAATCTGAACAAATGAATGTGCTTCAAGGCAAATAGTCTTGTTTGACTGTAGCCAAGCAGCCAAAGCACAACAGAGGAGACATTAGATTTTCCTGCAAAGGGGCTGCAGCTACAAATCCTGCCAGAGGATTCATTTTTTTTTTTTTTTTCAGTATTTCAGTGTGCAGGCTGGTAGACAAAATAAAAACTTAACTATAAAAAAAAAAAAAAAAAGCATCTACACAAATATAGGTATCCACTAAAAGAAAAAAAAATAGTTTGAAGTAATTAAAAAAGTATTTTGTATTAAAAAATCAAATCCATTCTTTAGAAAATATTAATGAATACTTTTCTTTCTTTCTTTTTTTTAAATTCTGAGAAGACTTCTTATCTTTCCAAGAGTTGTTTGGATCATTCATTGACTGATGTTGTAGTAATAAAATACAAAAACATTTGCAATTGGCTTGCAAGTTTCAAGTTCCTGAAGCATCTAAACTGTACTATTTTCATATTTGAAATAAATGAATCTAATACACACACAATGTACTCACATTTCATATAAAAATAGGTTACAATTAAAAAAATAAATAATTTACAATAAAAGAGACATTTACAATGTTCTCTTGTTTTTAATCTGATTAAATGACCAAATATAAGGAATCCCATAAATTTAAAGTTACAGATCTGAACTAAAATTCAACAAGTACTTAAAATTTCATCAATAAGAAAAAATACAATAAAATCATTCAGGTTTTTAACTTTATCTTGGCTTTGATAAAGAATCAATATAAAAGCTTTTCATGGTAAGTTTTTAATAAAAATTCAAAATTTTATTTTATATATAAATTTTATGAGGCTTAATATTTATTTTTAAATACTTAGCAACAAATGTATTTAAATACAATATAGTTTTCATGGAGCAAAAAAGGCTTAGTTATTTTTCTTTGAAAAATCATTGAATGAAATTACAGTGGAATTAAAAAAAAAAAAAGTTCCTTGACAATTATATATTCCAGTATTTAAGGAAACCAGAACTTAACTAGTGGATGTTGCAACACTTCAGTATAATTCTGTTTTTTCTTATATTGCAAGAAATTTGGAAAGCTTTAAATTGAATAGAATATTAAACAGATTCTTTTGACTTGCACTAATCCCTTTAGATAAGCTGCTAATTTCACTGTCAACTTATTAAAAATATGATAAAAAAAAAAAAAAAAAAAAAAAAAACTTTATTTCAAACTAATTTACTCTAAGAATCTACGACATTTATAAAAATATCAAATTTAGGTTCTGTATTTCATGATTATTATACAAGGGATATTTACACTTTTTGACCTGGATTTAGTTATATGAATGGAAGAAAACAGGTTTCCCAACCTATACAAGATGAGAAATGAAGGGAAATAACTGCTTAAAGTTCTATTAATCTAACAGTTCACATTTATTTGCATTAATAAATACTAAAAAAAACAAAAACAAAAAACAAACAATTAAAAGTCATGAATAATGCAAATATTAACAATTTATCTGGTTTTTTTTGGGGTTTTTTTTTTTTTAAATATTAGATATAAATAAATGTTCAATTAAATCCATTTTGAATATTTCAGTAACAATTTGTATTTTTTTTTTATTTAAGTTTTGTCTTATACTGTTACCTTAAGTGGAATAATGTCTTCATGATAAAAAAAAAAAAAAAAAAATCAGGTTTATTAAATAGGTTTTGTGACTGTTCAGGCTGAACTTTTATAGTAGTAGTATTCTTTTGGGTCCATACTCAAACATTTTATTGATCAACACATATCCTGTATAGAATCAATATCAGTCAATAGAACCAGAGATGCTGAACATTTCAATGAGAGAAAATAGAACCTTGTTTAAACAAAAATACAACAGCCTCTTTATTAGCAAATACTAATCCAGAACAATGGCCATTTTTATGTTTGCCTGCATAAATTTAGTTATCTGATGATTTTTTTAAACAAAATGCTCTTTTGTTCTACACAATATCCTACAGCTTCAAAGCAACAATGACAATACATGTAGTACACTTAATGACATAAAATCTGGGATAAATTGAAATACTGAGAAAGAAAACAAAAAAAAACAATGATGACAGTATTCTGGTTGTATTATGCAAATATATTAAGTATATCCACAGAGGAGGAGGAGAAGGATGATGGAAGTAGAATGTTTTAATATGAAACAATCCTTTTATATAATACTGAAAAGGCATTCATTATTTTAAAATTAGAACATTTCTTTTTAGGTAAATACAGGAAGTGTACCAAATAATTCAACTTAAAAAAAAAAAAAAAAAAAAAAAAGGAAAGGAAGAAAGAGAGAGAGAAATGACCAACAGATATACTAACTAGAATGAGATAAAATGGGCACAATTTTCATCAGGCTGAGATCAAAGCTTGAGCTTTCCACTCAGCTTCATATATATAATAGTAAAAATGACTGTCTTGAAACAATAAACATTATTAAATTCCTTTTACAAACTAGTGATTTTGTAGCATGACAATGCCAGTCTTCATATTTCAAGCACCAATGGTCCATGAAACTGGAATGAGTGTTTTTTTCATGTGTCTTCAAATTTTCGTTTTCCTTATATGTAAAACAATTCAAATGATCAGTCTCCAATAAATTCAAAAGTTTGAATTCTTCAAATCCAATCAATATGAAAAAGCTAAAAAGGTGATACAAATTCACAGAATCAATTTATTTTCTACAGTTTAACCCTTTCCAGGTTATTTAAAACCAGAAAATATTTATATTGTAAGAATTTCTTTTGAGATAAGTTAATAAGTCCTACTAATTAACCCATAGCTGGAGGAAGAGGTGGATTCATGCCTTTCCCAAGTGTATTTGTGCATAAGTGACAATAATGAACCCAACTGGAATTGGAATTTGACTCTCCGATTAACAATTCAGAGCCATTATCCATTACACCAACCGCACATGGTATTCACAAGCAGTCACCCATCTAGCTACTGACCAAACTCAATGCTGCTTAACTTTAGTGAGTGCATGAGAACAAATTTCAACATGATATGGCCATAAGCCAAAAGTTCATAGGTTGAGAAATATTTTGATGGAGTAATGATGCCATGAATGTGCATGAACAAAAAATGTATCAAAATGATAAACTTTTGCATCAACCTAATAAGAGGTTCAGAATTTCAAACAGTATTTTTTTTTATTTAACAGAACCAAAAGGTAGGAGAGTGACTTTCATTATATCTACTGAGGATAGAAGTAATGAAAACAACCAAAACTGTGTGAAATAAAGTTTAAGTTACAGGCAAGTTTTAATTCTAAACAAATAATTTTCAAATATGATGTTCCTTATGTGAGAAAAAAAAAAAAAAAAAAAAAAGAAGAAAAAAAGAAAGCTCTCCGGCAAGGGAAAACAATGGTTCAACATATGTGTATAGAATAAAGAACATTATTTACATGGCTGACAATATTTGACAAACAGATTTGTCTTCCAGTTTTGTGGGGAAAAAAAAAAAAAAAAAAAAAAGAAATGTTTCTCTTTAAAGTATAAATGCTCCAGAATTTAAGGTAACATTTTAATTAAAAATTATGATGGCCTGCAGTTTTAAACTTTCACCACCAGAAAAAGCATTTAAAACTGTAATACTAAAATCAGCACTAACATTTTTACAGTACAAAATTCAAAAATATTAAAATAGAAACCAGTTTGATATTATTCATGCTATTTATGAAATTATCGAACAATTTAAAAGAGCAAAATAAATTATCAAAGTTCACTTGATATAACTAATTTTATCTCTTTAAATATATATTAAGAATTGAACTATTAATAGTAGATACCTCCACACACACACACACACACACACACACACACACAGAGAGAAAAAAAAAAAAGATACCTAAGGCTTAAAATGAATTTTTATAATTAAAGTCTTTCATTGCAATGTAATTCTCTTTATTAAAAAATCTTCCAAAAATAAAATATACTTTTCTGAAGTTTTATTTGAGGAATATTAGATGATTTAAAATATGATTAACCTGATTTAAAACAAATATTTACTTTAAGTTTAAAATATCACAGAAATGCACTTTTTTAACCAGACAGTAGTCATGTTTTTGTGTTTGATGAGGCGATGACGTATGTGCTTCTGCAGAGACTATCTATAAAACATAATTGTAAATGATATGAGCACTTTTTTTTTATTTAAATTTACTCAGTAATCTTAAAACTTTAGGAAAACATTCTCTGTAATGTAATGTTTTATTGAATTTTAGAAATTTTGGCTTTAAATTTACTACAGTCATCACTCTTATTTTTGATAATGCCACATATGGTCACCTGTACTTACAAACAGTATGTTCATACACTAATAAAAAAATTGAAAATTATTTTTAAAATATTGGTGTTTGATATTGGTGATTCTATTATGCTTTTTCATTTATAATTAGTAAATTAGTTTTCATTTAATATCATCAAAATCCCTGAAATTAATACAGAATTTTAAGATTTAAAACTTTTTCTAATTAAAAAACAAAGATCCTGAAATTTTAATTCCTCAAACTTTCATAAAATTTTAAATTTTCACCAAGATTTAAAAAAAAAAAAAAAAAAAAAAAAAAAAAAAGAAAGATGCTAAATTTCCCATACTAATCTTTGGCCTACTGCTGATGCAAGAAAAAACAAGATTTTTTCTCAAAATTTTGAATGCACTAGAAAGTATTCAAAAATTTAAAATAAAAAATACTTTGGTTTTTCTTCCTAATAATAACAAACATTTTGATGATAAAACTTGTTTTCATCAAGTTTGGGTAGTTTTTTTTATCATTCTGTACTTTTTTTAGAGAAAAAAAGGTGGAGGTACCTAAAATAGCTTTCAAGTTTTGCTTGCTAATCACAGTAGAATTCTTTTAGTTATTGTTTAATAAAAAGAAATATAAATATAAAATGTTGACTATTAACAACAATCTCATTAATGGAAGCAATATTAAAATAGACCTATGAAAATATATAATTTCCATCATTTTGTAATTTAAGCAGTAAAAGTAATTATTAATCATAAAAAAACTAAAACAGCATATTAAATGATAATTAAATAAAAAAAGAATATAATTTGTAGCAAACATCCTGAGAGAACCAAAAAGTCACCACTAGTAATACCAGGTAATTGTATAGCTAAATACATCTTTTGAATTCCCCCAACCACAACATTTAAATAAAAATAATATATATATAAATTTTTTTTTTAAATCTAATGTTTGCCAGGATTTTGGATAGTAGAACAGGTTAAGAATTTTTCAGCACCCCTTTGTATGGTAATTATATGTGAGCCCTGTCCCTGTCTCTCACATATAAGTGGGGGTGCCCTAGTGACAACACACAAAGGGAAATCTGTAAGACTAACAAATGTGTAGGTGTGTATAGCTAGCTGAGTGTAGGCGATTACCTCTTCATAAGCTTAGTCACCACAAAAAAAAAAAAAAAAAAAAAAAAAAAAATGGGGTGAGAGAAAGAAAAGAAAATAAATAAAAAAAAAAAATGAATAAATTCTAATTCTTTCCATGAGACCCAAACTGAATGGAGTAAAAATACAGCAAAACTCTTTACTTTATATTACTGAGACTAAAATTTATTTTTTTTTAAATTAACTTTTCAGGAAGTTTTGAGCTAAAGCCTGAAATAAGTTCATATTAAAGACCTTAAAAAAATAAAACACTACTTGAATTTATTATTCAAAAATCTGCAAGAGGTTTTCTGTTTGAAAGAATGATGACAACCCTAGATCTGAGGAGATCATATATATATATATATATATATATATATATATATATATATATAAAAATAGAGAGAGAGTGTGACCTTATATGATAGGAAGGAATATGTACAAGGAAGAAGAGGGAAAGAGTAACTGATATTCTTGATTTTCTTTTTGCGGGTGCTGCTCATCAACAGTTCATTTTAAGTCCTCAAGTAGCAGGAACAATTATTCAGTTCATATTAATAGAATAGGTAAATGCTTGAAGCCATTTATTTTTTTTTTATGCAAGACTTTTCAACAGCTTAAAAGAACTAAGTTCTAAAAGACACACAAGTCTAGTTTTTGATGAAATATAAAACCTGTACAAGACAAGAAATATGAACATTCTGAGGATCCAGAAAAGAGGATTTGGGGGAATTGGTATTTTCAAAATAATCATCAGAAATTACAGATTGCAACATTTACCCTAACATCTTTGAAACACTTTCTGTTAAAGATTAATCCTTGAAAATTTTGACAGAAAATTCCATTATTCATGCAATAATGGAAATTCTGCTCATCTGAAGTTAATAACTTAAACTGAAATAAATTTTCTTTTTAAAACAAAAGCCTTATAAATATAGCTAACTTTCATAAACATCTTCAGAAGCTTCAAGGAAAAACTTAAATACTTTAAAATGAATATCCTTGTATTTAAATTATGAAAATTTAAAGAAAATGCAGTCAGAGCATTATTATTTAAAAAAACAAAAAAAAAAACATTCTTTGCAATTTTATTTATTTCAATAGTTACATATGACTACACCAGCCTGATGATCCAGAGTGTGAAACTGCAGTAGTTAGCTTGGGTATTTATATCTTTTTTTTAAAAGTGAAACACATAAATGCTAAAATGTTCACATTTCAATGCAACAGAAAAATAATATTAAATCTGCTTCTTTGTAATTTTCTGTGAGCGACATATGTGATGAAACCACATAAATGTTAACTAAATACGCTATCAAGGTATAAGACTATAAAGCCAAAAAGAATAATTTCAACGTGGTCTTTCTTGAAATAGGATCTCCTATACTGTGTGGCATGAGTGAACACCCACCAACTTCATTTGTCAGTACTTCATGAGCCAACCCATATAAGGAACACTGCTGTCAACATTTGTTTAAACTGAACATTCCACATGGCGGGGTTTATCTTTAAACCCAGTACAAATAAGGAAGTAGTTATTGAAGCTACCTTTATTACACAAGACTTTTCCTTCTACATATGGAATTATTCATTCATATGTATGTATGAAAAGACAAAAAGAAAACTTTTCTTTACCAATGCATTTCATCCTTTGATAAAGTCCACCAGAAGATGAAACATTGGTAAAGACTTTTTACTTGTGTGAACACATGCACACACACTATATATATATATATATATATATATATATATATATATATATATATATGACATTTATAACTTAGATACTTCCCCTGATGTTTCCATCATAAAATTTAAATCATACAGTACATAACCTTAGCGTTTTTCACTTTCCAAGTAAAAAGAAATTAACTTTCAGATGAACACAACAATTTTGTCTTAGAAAAACCAACACCCTGATGATGACATTGTGCTAATGCTGAAAGTACTCTGAGTAAATAAATATGTATCAACATGGCAATTTTCATTTTCTCTCTTCCTTTAATAAGTATACTAAGAAGTTTGCCCATGAATGAGAGGCTCCTATTGAAAATAAGTAGACAAAACTTGCCTAAATTATTCAATGAGACATAGCTTGTGTGTGTGTGTGTATATAAAATGCAAGGAGTCTTTAAAATAATTGATACTAGCTTTTGACAGATGGGTAAAGAAATATTTAAAGTTTATTTTTAATTAGTGTGTATATATAACACAAATACATAGTGTTTTATATGTGGATGAGTAATGAACACCTTTGTATGAATTAGTTTTGGGATTTGTTTATAATATACAAAGAAGCTATTAATATTATTTAAAGATGTTCTATAAAAAGCCTGAATTTCTCTCAATTAACAGAAAAGACAGCTGCAGTTTAATTTGTAGATCAGTGAATGGATTTAACATCTGCTGATTGCTTATAAAATTAGTAATAAACTATCAATTGGGGACAAGTTTAGTCAATATCAGATTGGGCAAACACTAATCAATTACCATATAATTAAAAGCAAAAGTTTATCACCTATCTGAGAATATACAATAAATATTAATATTTTTTAAAAGCATATTTCCCTCCCCAATTTACATATAAATTAAGAAACTAGTTAATCTTTTTTAACCTTTGATGTATTTTAAATGTTTTATAAAAGCAAATTTAGATTTATCTATTTCAAAATTAATTTCAGCAAGAGGTTTTAAAAAACTGAACTGTGTGATAATTGTTATCATTATTATTCTTTTTTATGTGTAGTGTTCTTTCAGGATGTGGGTGATGATGGCTCTCCACAACTTCCCGTCTTTTCTTACTCTTCTTATGTAACTTTTAAACACATTTTAGTCTTTAACCCCCATTGTTCCTGTTTCATTATCCATTCACACAAACTCATTAGTTAGGTCTTTATGATAATTACTGGATACAAAATTAATAAAATAACCTTTATCTATGAAATGGTTAAGCAAAATCTAAATGCAAAAAACTATTCAGGATTGTTAACTTAAATGAACACACTTAGAAATCAATCTGAGTCAAACTAAAGGGACAATCCGAATTTTGTTAATATTGTAACAATATTATTGTTTATACAACATTTTAGCATTTTCTTAAAGAGTGCCTGGTGTGACAAGGAAATATTTCTCTACCCAAAAGAGGAAGAGGCCCAGACATAAGTAAAAATAAGAAAATAAAAAAGGTGGAGGTTGAATTGAGAGGCAGCAAGTTGAGTGGGGGTGGAAGAAACTAAAAGATAGTACAACGTTGACTGACTGTCGTTTGGCTTAATGCCTGAATAACGGGAATTTGAAAATAAAAATAATGAGTGGGAGCAAAAGGAAGCAATGTGGATTAGACAGTGGGATAAACAAGTTTTCTTTATTTTTCTACTATCAAGGAAGGAACATGAACACAAATCAGAAACTAAAAGAGTAAATAAACAGGAGCTTATAAGACATTTCAATTTGTAATTAATGTTATTGTCATTTTCTTTTCCAAGAACAGTATTCCTATTTTAAATATGAAAATCCCGTTGAAAGAGAGAAGGAGGGAAATAAAACGACAAAGCATAGCACAATTGTACTTCTTTCCCATGATGGTAATGCTAATGAAAAATCGACATCTATTCGTTCACAAGAATAGAACATTATCAGTTGAAGAAAGCTTATTTCAAAGTAATTTCTAAATAAGAGATTTTTTTTCTTAAAAGTTAAATGATTAATTTATTTTAAATGTCATATCCGTTCAAGACAAGCAATCATAGCTCTTCAGATTCCAATTATGTGTGAATTGCCAAAATCTTGTAACAGTGAAGATGTCATTTCCCTTCTCTGTCTGAATTTCTGGGATGAGGAGTTATCATTTACATGCGGACCATTGTCCTCATGTTTGTTATTACATTAATTACGTTGAATTTTTCAAGTTTTCATAAAATTAAGTAAGGGTATGAAATGTAAAAAAATATTTTTACCAAGATTTTCTAATAAAAACATTTCTAAAATAATTTCATTCATTTGTGAATTCCTGAAAGTTTTATTTAAAATCCAACAATTATTTGATTTTGAATGAATTTCCAAATTAATGTGTATTACTGCAAAAAAGATGAAAATTTGGCTATGCTAATTTGTAGTACATACGCTGATGCAAGAAAGGATTTTTAATAAAAATTTCGAATGTTCAAAATGTGAGTAAAAAATTTAATTAATATTCAAAAAATACTTTGATCTTTACTCTTAAAGATCAAGATTAAAACTTTGTTTTCATTAAATTTGAGCATGATTGCATAAGGGTATGCTGGATTTTTACCGATTTTGTGGAGTACCT
The DNA here is from genome assembly GCA_903632075.3 of Acanthosepion pharaonis. Taxonomy (NCBI): domain Eukaryota; kingdom Metazoa; phylum Mollusca; class Cephalopoda; order Sepiida; family Sepiidae; genus Acanthosepion; species Acanthosepion pharaonis. The sequence goes on along the minus strand of CAHIKZ030005246.1, from coordinate 274,715 downwards.
TTTTGGTCGCTATGCTGTCCAGCATTCATCAAGCGCTTGTCGATCCGGGTAACTTTCGCAGAATTTCAAACTGAATTCTTTATTTAAAAGAGAGAATAGTGGATCAAAATGTCGGTTTGCAAATTTGGTGCTACTACACTAGTGCACAGTAATTGTGAATTCAATCCTTGAGCCAGGCAGTATTGGACTAAATGGAAACAGGACGAGCAATAAGTGAGCTGTACTAAATAAGAATGATACGAGATATCTCTTGGGTGTGAAATGAGAACAACCCATCCCTGTAGTCATAATTTTATTATTGTTATTATAGGAAAAAAGTGTATTCAGAATATGAGGCTAATTAAAGAAATCTAAGGGACATAATTCAGTATTTGCTATGCTTGGATAATTAAAGAAACCTTATTTTCTTGCACTCAAAATCAAATGATGTCGAAAGTATAATACATTTTTAAATGATAGAAGCCCTCTATTTAAACTTATAATAAATAAGGCAGGCATCAAAGTTTTTAGCAGATTTTATTTTAAACTTATTTTCCAACACAGTTTCATAGTCAAATTCAATGCATGGGAAATTTGCATAAATTGCTTCCTTGTGGAAGAAACTAAAGTTGTGCAGAGAACTTGTCTATTTAAAATAAAATAAAATAATTCAGACAAAACTGTATTATCACTTAATAAAACAACAACACTATCATAAATTTTAACTTGTTTGGTATTTTACCTATTGTCAACTTGATAGCTATTATTAATGTATAAAGCAGACAAACCACATAGTTTGGGTTTTATTGGTATATTTTTTCCTCACAAATGGTTCTTTTCAATAAGTGTGCTTAAGCTGTTCTGATGTTATATCTGAATAAATTTTGTTGACGCTTACCCAGTCAACATCTGTTTCTTGAAACAGATTTAAGAAAAAGTTCATGAAGGAGTGGAGCTGATAGGAAAAGCATACAGAACACAGAGAGAGAGATTAAGATAATCTACTGTTCACTAGATTAATGTACACAAGCCAAAAATGAAACCAATTATATATCAAAACTTAAAATACATGTTCTTTAGTGTTGCTATAAAAACTGTAAGTAGGTATTATTGTGACTTGTGAGAGATTTGCCAACTCTTTAAAAAAAATTCTTGATAAGAAATTTTATTTTTAGAATATGAATGATTTTTTTCCAGTTTAAAATAAATCCTATAATTAAATCTATAGATGGAGAGAGCAGTTGGATCCACACCTTTACTAAGAAGAGTATTTGCTTGTAAGTGTAAAAAAAGAAAAAAACTGAAAAATGTAACAAACCTAATGAATTCAAACTTGGTTCTTCAATTCCTCACCCCAAGCCACCATAGATTACACCACCTGCACATCCACTATACCAAGGGAATAATACTTTGAGTTTGAATTAAATGACAATGATTTGCTATTTTACTAATAATAATACTAGTTAAGTACTATTATAATTACTACTATATGAGAATCACAAATCTTGCTCTCTAAAAATAAAAATAAAATCCAACTGACCTTTTAAAGCCTACTGTTTACATTCAGTATCTGCATCATTTTAGAAAATATATACTTTTATGAATATTAATAACAAAGACTACTATAACCTTGTGCCGTAAGTGCAAGGGTGATAAGTAAAGTTATTTCCCTTGCCTACATTAAGAATTACCGGTAAGTTTAATAACAAGAATTAATGGTTGAATATAGAGAAGCAAAAGTGACAAAAGATCTGTATTTTAAACATCTGTTCCTTTCATTAAAAAGGGGAAAAAAAAAAGTAAATGAGATAATTTGTTTTGGCAGAGCAATAAAGGATAAAATAAAACTATCGGTCATGCAGGCTGATATCCCCTACTCATTAACCAGATAATCCGTTTTATTGACTGGGAACACATTGAAGTAAACCAGAGGATATGCTAACCGAATATTTCTTTGGTAAGTAAGACCAAGATGCTAATGCATAAGATTTTGTTAGCTTTCTTTGAAAACTTTTGTTTTTAAGAATTGTGGAAATAAAAATCCTAGATTACTCATGCATAAAATAAACTAATTGCAAAATTACTTAATTGCAGTCATTTTTTTTATAGATATGCGTAAATCAGTAGCCAATAAGAACCAAAGTTTGTTGACATGTACAACAAAAATCAAACAAAATAATGTGTACGAACAAGATACGAGTTGGTTCTTCTTCTTACAAAATGTAACATTTCACAATGGCTGTGACAATTTGCAAATGGGTGGAATAGTTTTAAATGAAAAAGTTAAAAAAAACTGCTGCAATTGCGTACTACTTCAAAATTGTTTGTTTTTGATAAATGAAAGAATACTGAAAAGTGTTTTTCAAGAGATTTGTAAAAAAAAAAAAAAAAAAGTCTTTCTCAATTGTAAAGAGGTTTTGATTGTAAAATTTTAGTAAAATTTCCAATATATTTTTAGCAGTTTTTATTTTTTTTATTTAGTTGCATAACAAAGGTCATTTTAAAAAGGAATTCAGCTTTATTTTGAAATGCTAAACTTTGAAAATAGACAATAATGCTAAAATAAGTTAAAAGTTTAAAATACACATTCAAAAACTAAGAGTTTAAACACGCTTAGAACTTAGGATACAAATTTCATAAATATCTTCATTTTATTTATTATTTTTGTACTTTTTTCATTGGATGATTTTTTTTTTTAATTTAAAATTTTTTTTTTTTTTTTTTTTTTTAGCAAATTGTTTCGTTAACGGTTTAAATAAAAAAGTTAAGTGAGCGATAAATCGCTACTGCTTTTCCAAAGCACACCCGGTAAACAGTAATCAAACAAAAAAGTATTTTTAAATCCTGCTTTTAGATTTTACATGCACATAATCTTCGAAATATGATTTATATACAACAGATTTGACTGTTTTAAATGCACAAACATCTGTTTTAAATAGAAAAAAGCCGATTATCCGATGAGCAGCTGGCACATGTAAACAGTCAAAGAAGGGAGTGAAGTCAGTAATTTGCCTTAATTATTTATTTATAAATTCTAACAATTATCACGGGTTTTAAAAGCTATTTTTAGAGCAGATTCTAAATAAAACTTTATACATCTTTTCAGCTTAAAACAACAAGAAACTCAATTTTACTTTTTTAACGAGTGAACATTATGTTTAACAAATACTTTAATTTTTAAACTCTAAAGTTTATAGCCAGTTGTTATTCAACAATACAGGAAAACAAGTACTTAAAGTTGTCAATTATGTGATCTATGTTAAAAATAGTGTAGGAAGGACAGAGACAATTCATGGGTAAGGTATGGACAGACAGAGGAAAAAGTTTTTTTTTTCATCATCTACAAGTTCTTTAAAAAAAAAAAAAAAAAAAAAAAAAAGGGAAAAAAAAGTTTACATAAAAAATGGGTGCCACTTTTGAGTGTGTGATCTATATGCAGGATTCTTCTTCAGAATATGATCTACATGTGCAATTCTACGATCTCTACACTTTTTAAAATCGAAAATGACATAAAAAAAAAATAAGATACATATGACCGGAAATTATTTACGAATAGGTGATAAAATGGATTTGCAATATGACCTGACTTCATTTTTGACAAAGTGGTAATATAAAAAATTTATGATGGATTTGCGATAAATTTTCAGACTGTGTACAGACAGGGATAGACTACTACGTCATTTCTTTTTCATTTATTATTCTATTTTCTTATTAATGTAGTACACTTTCTCAGATCAGATTTGATTGTAGATCACATGCTGAAGTGACGCCAAAAATATAATCAGCTCTAGCTTGAGACTGGATTTGCAAAATAAAAAGGTTGTGATGTTTTTACAGATTAGAGAAATAAGTTTTTAGTATTTCTTTCATTTTACTAATAATCAGCAATACTTTATCAAAAAAAAAATCAATATACTAAACTTTCCTTTCCCTATATCAATGTTAAACGAATTTCAAATTTAGAATTTTTTTTAAAAAATGAAACCGCTCAATTTATCAAGGGACATAACTTTGACACCTAACCAAAAAAAAGAAAAAAAAAAAGAAAAAAAAAGACTGAAGTTCTTTATTAGACAAATGTTTTTTTTTTTGTTTTTTTTAATTTCCTTCATGACGTGGGCTATCATGCTTCTCTACAGCTTCTCATTCTTTGTCCCTTACTGTGTCCACAAGTCCTGTTTTGCCATCCATTTTGCACAAGGTCGTTTCATAGATTACTGTGTATCTCCTCTTGTCTTCCAAAGTTCAAAAAGTGTCAAATTCTTCAAGCCCTATTTCCTAGAAATTTCAGCTGTTACTTTCCGATTCTAAGTATGGTTTTGCCCACCGTATTTTCCGTAAAATTTCCTTCTTACTCATATGATCCATTTATGCATTCTTAGCATTCATCTGTAGAACCATATCACTGTTGTTGCACCTTCTGTGAGGAAACTATCCAACATTCACTGCTATATAGAAGCACAGATATCACATAGCAGTTTGTCTGGCTTTTGTTAAAAAGAAATCCTGTTTCTTTACCTTGTTTAGCTTTAGAAAGGTTTCTTTTTCTATTCCAACGTGCCCAGTTTGGCAGCTAGAACATGTAGTACCAGTGTCTGAGATAAAAACTATTTGAGATTTTAAAATCAATGATTGGAAAATGGAAATTATCAATAAAGAAAAATTGAAGCGCATTTTCTTTAGCTATACTGAAGCTAAACATTTATTAATTTTCGTTATTTTCTAAGCTAATGAATCTCAATAAATCTTATGAAGTAACATTACCAGGCAGGTATGCCGCTTATAACTCACCTTAGAGAGGAATTGGACATTTTAAAAATTAAAAAGGTGATGGAATTTAAAGGACATTTCGTGCATAAAATCTATACAAAAAAGACAAGGTTGCAGTGACATGTAAATTTCAATCTAAAAAATGTATTTATATCTTCCCACAAAATCAGGAGCAGAATAGCCTACTATCTTGCAGGAGCTCTTTATCATCAAAATATCCATCATGCATGACAAACTCAAAAGAAGGGAATTGCTATTATTGGGCTGATGGATGACACTATGTCAAAGTTTAACACATGGTTAATTTGACAAAAATATCTGAACTAAAACATTTATATCCTTTTCACAAGTAGTAGTAAAGATAGCTTTATGGATAAGTTCATATTAAAAAAAAAACAAAAAAAATGACAGGCAAGTAAAGAAACAGTAATAAAATATAAACTAAGTTTCAGATATTTCTTTTTCCATTTTTAATTTACATAAATTTTTTTTGAAATTTTACAATTTCAGTGACAAAAAAAAAAATCATGTAACAATTTTACTTTAGTATTTCCCCGTTGTTCATTAATATTGATTGAAATAGTTTTGAAAAAAAAAATCGGTATTGAAAGTGTGGTCCATCATGAAATATGATGACGTAATGTTTTTCTTTTGTCACAAAACAAATGTAGTTATATTATAACTGCAAATAATCGTTTTAATTTTTTTTTCTTCAGTACCGAAAAATAATTCATTAGTAAACTAATTAGTACCGATTTTCTTTTAATTAAAAAAAAGTAAATCTAAAACAAAAATGTTACACACTTGACTATTTGCGGGCCTTTTTCGTCACATGTGGTGAATGGGTGAGAATGTTTACTTTTGTCATCCAATCAACATAGAGAAAATTCTTCACCAATTGGCAATAAACTATATTTCGAAAGGCTCATTCTTAGCAAGCTTGAATAATTCAGCTTCAGAAGATATCAGTTTCTAAAACTTATTTACAAATAAACCAAACTTAAATTTGTATTTATTACTAAGAAATCCAGATAACTTTTTTATCATGTGTTCAAAGTGTTAAAAATTAATAGTGAATCTGCGCGATGCTAAAATTTTGAAAAAAAAAAAAGTGACTTTAAAAAAGAACCCAATACAATCCTTCTCAGAGAAAGAAAACTGAAAAGATATTGCAGAATTGTTGGTTCTTAATCACTATTAGAAATTAATATCAATTGTTTTTTTTTACCAAAATAAAGAAAAAATGGGGCGAGAAAAAAAAAAGCAGATCTTAAAAATAAAGGATTTCTGCTTTAACGTTTATCACAGCCCTACAAAAGGTTAGATTTCGAGACATTAGGTATTTACAACAGTTCCATAAATACTCATCTTCGACCAACGAAGAATAAAAAAAAAAACAAATTAAAAAATTGGGCACAGAATCCCCATACTGACATAACATGTTGTGACCTACTTTTCATTTCCTTCTAAGTCGGGATGTGAGACACTTTTTTTTTTTTTTTTTTTACGATTAAATATTTGGAGGGAAAAATCTGACCGACCAACGGCAAGCCAGATGCTGTAGTGTATGCATATGCACTTATTGGATTTCCTTAATCATAAACTAAGGAATATGATAATGAAAATAACGTTTTTTTTTTCTCAGAAATAAGCATTAGCTTCAACATTTTTTGACCAAATGTAGTCACAAAAATGACATTGTTTCAAGGTGAGAATTTTTTCCCCCGGAAAATAGCATTTAGAAAAAACAAAACAAAAAACAAACAAACAAGACGATGAACTACCTGTTGACAACGTTATGAAATTAAGAAAAAAATAGTTCTGAATATTCGACCTAGTTTTCAGAAAGATTAACAACAAAACAAAAAATAACCCCGAAGTTTTGTACTAAGACCTTAACTTTTTTAATAACATTATTTTTATTTTTTTGTTTCATTTCTGGTAAATTGAATCTTAAGTGTCAAACTCAAAAACAAAACTGTTTAAAATTTTAATATACTCGAATTACAAATGAATATTTTTTTATTCTCTAGCCCTTTGAAAATATGGGAACATTTCCCCTATTTTATGAGTAAGTATTCAGTAGTTAATAATTAAGAAAATAAAAAAAACGGAATGACTAAAGTTCAAGGAAACTTCTAAAGTTTGGAAAAACAATTTCATAAAGAAAATAGAATTGACTGACAGAATCAAAGAGTGATGGGAAAAAAGTAAAAATAAAACAATTTCTCAAAAAGGTACACGCCCTTAATTATAAACAAAAAAAAAAAAAAAAAAGAAAAGTTTGGTTTGCCAGTGAGACATTCTGATTGGCTGAAAATGTCAATCAATTGAAAGAGAAGATTAAATTTCTTATTTAAAAAATATTTACACTAAAAAAACTAAATCCTTGCATAATTATACAATAATACCATTAACAATTATTTGTTCATTTTTCATTATGTTTATAATAAACTAGTTTATTAAATAAACAATCTGTCAATACTTCTGTTCAACGATTAAAAACAATCAGAACTTTTAGTGACCAAAAAAAAAAAAAAAAAGAAAAAAAAAGCGAATTGATTATACAAACGAAAGTAAAAGACTAGTGATTTTCAAAGGAAAGGTCAAGGAACGAAACAAACAAAAAAGAAAGTTAAGAAAGAGTAAGACTTATTATTAGACATTGGACTGTATGTTGATTTAACTGGTTACGAAGAACGATTTTTTAAAAATAAGCATTTAAAAAATTTTTTCGTACTAGTGTTAATTTGGTCACTTTTTTCCTATTTTAAGTGAATTTTAACGCTAAAAAAGAATACTTCCCTTTCTTTCGTTATTATTAGAAATCATGTAATAAATACCAAAAACTACCAGCATTTTACTCACTGAGTAGTACTACCAGTGCTGCTGCTTGATTTAACCAGCAAAATAGACGAAATAATCATCACGTCATTCAATGGAATATATCATCCAATCGCCCACACAAAGAAAATTCAAAAATTTATATTTAAAAGATCTAAGAGAATTAAAAAACAATACTACCGAATAATAATAAAGTTCATGAATCAGAAGGTTTACACTTTTTTTTTACAGTACACTACAGTAGTACACGCATATTTATCCCCACCCTAAACTATAAAAAAATGGCATACCTAACATGACAAGGATTTTATTTTACGTCTTAAAATAGACAAATAATGAAAATTACTCTTGAGGAAGTTTTACTTTTAAGAGAATTCAACGATCATTAATTAATTACTTTGGTTGTTGGAACATCGTAAATGTAAAAGTAAAACAATCACAAGACTATCACAAAAATAATGAAATTCCAATTACAAAAAATTAAAAAAAAAAAAAAAATCAACGTAAAAAAATATTTAAAAACATTTTTATGAATAAGTAAATTAAAGAAATATTAAGTGGATTAAATTATATTCATCATTTATGATATTTTTTTTGTCTGTTATTTCATCAAAGTTTGAAAACGTCAGAAAAAAAAACTTTTAAAACAAAAAATAAAGGAAGAAATATTTGTTGAACCACTTTGGCTAAAGAAAATACAAAATATTTTTTTACTTCATAAAATTAAGTTTAATGTTTAAATATATATATAATATATATATATATATATATATATATATATATATATATATATATATATATATATATATATACACTTAATTAAATATATTTTTAAAGTAAAACCTGAATAGAAAAAAAATGCCGCAAAATTGTAAGTTCCGTTTTCCCGACATTGTAAAAAATTAAAAAAAAAAAATAGTTAAATTAAAAAAAACAAACTGTAATTAAATAATTTTTTTCTTACTTGTTCATCCACTCATCAGCTTCTGCTTTGTATTTTCCAGACTCAATTTGTAAACGGGCTTTCTCCTTGGCCATTTCATCGAGTAGTTTCCGAGCATCTCCAAGTTCGGACTCATACAATGACTTGATATTGGTCACCTCACGGGAAACAGTTTCTTCGGACGATTTAACCTGAACCATAAGACGGCTATTTTCCCCTTCCAGGTATCGAACCCGGTCAATATAGTTGGCCAAGCGGTCATTAAGAGATTGCAGCTCCTCTTTCTCTTGAATCCGAGTAAGTCTGGCCGGAGATGGGGCCCTAGTCCGGCGTGGAGATGTATAACCAGTTTGGGACGACGAACTACCAGACACACCGGGAGAATCGGTGGTCACGGTTGTAGTGGTCACCTTACGGGACATTCTGCTCGTCATTTTTACTTGTCACTTTTTGACTCCTTAAACGAAGAAGAGAGACTTTGAAATAATCTACGTTTTTTTTTTTTTTTTGGTCAAGCGATCTTGCTATTTGTCTAGGTGTTAGAAGTGTCTACGTTATAAACATCTAAAAGTATATATTTGTCGATATAGGCTTAACACTTGCCAGGATTCAATGACCCCCTGTTATGTTAAGAGAGGCGTTGTACGTGGTATTATCGGCAAAAGTGCTTAACAGAAATGATGAGGTAACTAAACCTACGGGTTGTGATAGAGCAATATGGCCGGCAACGTGCGCGCCTTACCAGTGCTCACGTGACCCACGCCGGTACACAAACACGCACTCTTCGACTTCCTCTGTATTAGCTCATAGTCTCTCTATTTTGTCTGCTCCCTTTGCATTTCCTTACTTTTTACTTATTCTTTCTCTCACTCAATCCTTGCTAATTTTTTTTATTACAGATTATTTTGTCTCTTTATGCTATCTATTTTTCGTTCTCTTCTTTTAGTTGCTTTCGTAAAAAAATCTTACGCCCTTCCTTGTTTCTTTTTCTTCGCCCTATTTTAGTATTTCTCATTTCCAGTTTTTGTACTTTTCTGTCAATCCATCGAACCTGGTTAAACTTTGCCAGTTTATTTTTAGTCTTCTATGATGCCTTTTTTAGTTTTTTTTAGCATCATCTTTTTTTTTAGTCATTTTCGTTTTTCTTTGCTTCCGCTTTTGTAGTAAATCTTTTATTTTAGACTCAGATTTTCTGATCTTCATGTCGTCTAAAATTACTGTTTTTCTTTTTAATGGTTACACTTTCTTTTGTAGAGACAATCTTTTATTGAATACCGTAATGAAGCCGGACGAATGTAGTAGGCAATCGCTCTCTTTTTTAGTCGATTCTCTCCCTTAAATAATTATTTCTGAACTTTAAGCACTTTTCGAACATTTTTCTTAGTCTCTATCCTATCGAAGATGAATATTTCCACGAGGTATTATTCAAAATGAACAGATAACTCTTCATTCTTCAAGCCCATCCACTTTCTTAGAATAGGTCATACTTAAAAATATTTGAGTTGCATCCAGTTTTGAAGGAAAGGAAATATTTTTAAAACATATTAAAAAAATAAATTCCATCCTTTCAATCCCCAAGCCATTTTTTTAAAAAAGATTTTATTTTTATTTAATAAAATTGATTATTTCTCCACAGCTTTTATAAGCAAAGCACCATAAAATAAAAAGTAAGGATATTAAATCGGATTTTTAAGGAGGCTGTCAGATGTTTAGTTTTTTTTTTCAACTATACTTTCAAAAAGGATTTTTTTTTTTTGCATTTCGTTTCTACATATTTTCTATAATGCGGCCTATAGACTTTTCCACATATTAGACTTGAAAGTTTTAGGAGCTATGCTTCGACAGAAAATGAAGTTTTCTGTTTTATTATTTATTTTGAAAATGAATGCCAGAGTATTATTAGCACAACTCCGCACACACAATCACTGTCATCATAGACTGAAGCCAAGAAAACAAAGTTGTATAAATTTTTCAGTTAAAGCAAAGTTCAGTGAGTACCTGAAGAACTCCATAGGGTTGAGGATTCATAAAATGTGCCAGTTAAAAGATAATTGGAATTAGAGAATTTCTCCACTTTTTCGCTAAAAGACAGCATCATAGCATGATGAAAAAAGGCCCCAAACTTAATAAAAAATAAAATAAAAATAGAGTTTTATCGTAAAAAAAAATGTTTGTTATTCTTAAGAGGAAAGACCAAAGTATTTTTTAATTATTTTTTTTTTAATTTTTTACTCCTTTCTAACACGTTCGAAATTTTGATTAAAAATCTTGTTTTTTCATGCGTCAACGCCCAACGGTAACAGAACTATGGAAATTTTAGCGCTTTTTTCCCGGTAAAATAACATTGATTTGGAAATTCTTGCAAAAATCAAATAATTGTCGAAAAATGAAATTTTTAGGACTTATTCACAAATGAATGAATTTATTTTTGAAAATATTATTTTTAGAAAATCGTGGTAAAATACACCCATTTTCATGAAATTTCTAGAAATTAAATTCCATCCTTCAAATCAAATTTGTTTTAACGCAGGACTCTTTGCACTGCAATATAGACAGATAAAAAAAAGATGATTTACATTCTGCAAAGTTTGCAGAATGTATTGTAAATCATCTTTTTTTTTTTATCTGTCTATATTTCTGAGATGAGGTATTTTGTACACTATTTACATTGTTCGGGCTATCGTCCTCATCTTTGTTGCCATATTTATCACAACGTTTCGGCCGTTGTACGCTCCGGCCTTCTTCAGGTGGTTGGAATGTCAAACTGAATTCTTTATTTCGCTCGCTAGGGTAGACTGTTCTAGTTCCACGTACCATATCTTATGGATGTCAGTTATCAGTTATCTCCTGTTAATCTTCTATTTTTTTCTTTTTTTTAAAAAAAAAAAACAATTACTGATTTCATAAAAATTTGCACCGGATAGTAAAATAAAAAATTTAAAAACTGCTTTAAAAAAAAACTTCCATTTTGCCTGTGTTGAAATAGGTTCAATTTTCATGCTCTATAAATACAGTGTTTTATATACTTTGACATTAATCAAAAACTTGATTTCAAGGTTTTGTCTTCTTTTTTCTTTTTCTTTTTTTTGGGCAGTTGCATTTTATAAATAATTTCAGACTCTCTCTCTCTCTCTCTCTCTCTCTCTCTCTCTCTCCATATATATATATATATATATATATATATATATATATATATAAAAGAGAGAACAGTAAGATATATAATTCAGTGTTCTTATTGATATTTTTTATTTTTATTTTTACAAAACAGTGCTCAATGTAAATTTACAGAGCATAAATATTATAAATTAACTGATTTAAAATGTGTTTTTTTTCGCTACACAGTAATAACCATGTTTCAAAAACTGAAGCTAAAAACTTCAAATTTAATTATATAATTAAATCAAAAGCATTAGTTCTCTTTCATCTTCAAGCAAAGATGAAACAAACTAATGCTTAATTGATTTAATTATATAATTAAATTTGAAGTTTTTAGCTTCAGTTTTTTAAACATGGTTATTACTGTGTAGTGAAAAAACCATATTTTAAATCAGTTAATATATATATGTGTGTGTGTGTGTGTATATATAACAAGATTGCTAAACTTTATATTATGCACTGAACAGTATTCCAGAATTTGTTGATTGACATGCTGGTCCTTTTGATAAATTGTTGAGGTTCATCATCTACTGACAGCACAAAATGACTAATTGACTGCCAAAACCAAATGTCATCATCTTTGACTGCCAAACCAATGTCATCATCTTTGTTATTATTATCAGAATATTTTGCCCATTTTGCTCCCTGGCCTATTTCACATGTATGTTGATGTAGGTAACTTTCAGGGAATTTCAAAATGAGCCCTTTATTTAATCCACATGGATAGATTGTTTTCATTCTGCTATCCATGTCTAAGAACATCTCATTTTGGTTTGTGGGTTATCCCCACATGGCTTTACCAGATTTACCAAGCTGCTGTGAGGTGGCGCTGTTAAACAGCTATAAAAACAGGACACTTCTTGTTTCTTTCTCTTTTTTTTCCTAGCATGTGTTAAAAGTAACACCAGCATGGTACATGTTTCCTCTGAGTAACTGAACTCTTTCATACATACACACATACAAACACACACAATCCTAAATGATAATTTTTTAATATCTTCATTCTTTTCAGCCATATTTGCATGTATACTAGTGTATTTTATCTCCTTTGTTAATTACCATATTTGATAGCAAATAAGGCACGTTTTTTTTTCTAAAAATCTTTTAAAATTCCCCTGTATCTTATATGCCATATGTAGGCTTAAAATTAGTGATAATTGGCCAAAATTAGATGATGACAATGATAGTAGTATTGAAAATGAGTATCAGTTTTGATAACGACGACAACAAATTTTATGAATTTGAAGATGAATAAAATTTTAATGGTAACTGTACTGTTTTGCTCAGTTGTAATAATTGCTTGATCTTTATTTTGTTTTTTTACCTTTGGATATAATAAAGATTTTATAGGCTCATGTTCTTTTTTTCCTATTATTTTTCATTTAATTGTAATCGTGGTTTGTTTAACCAAAATATAGCATACACTGTACCATTTACTAATAATTTTACTAATTATTTCTTGATTTGTCCTGCATAAATTGGGGGGGGGGGTCTTATACACTGTCAAATACAGCAGTTAAGTTATATAAAAACACAGGAAAATATCACCTGACTGAAATTTATTCCATTTCATTTCATCACTATTAACAATAATGATATCATTTACATGTGTAAATTTTATTTGTCACTGCTTTTAGCCCAACAAGAAGCACATACTACAATGGCTTAATTGCCCTTTTATGGAAATAGAAAGAAAACTTATACTCAGAATCAGGAAGAGACAGCTGAAATTCTTTAGTCACATAATGAAAGCAGGTTTAGAAAACTTAATCCTCACAAGGCATCCTGGGATAAGAGAAATAAGAGAAGGCCATGTGTCACCTGATGACCTTGTATGAATGGATAGTGGAACGGAGGATGGGAGCCTTAGAAAAAGGAGAAAAACTGCTATGAGCTTCAAGGTAGAGGAAATTGAAGAGAGCTATGATCACCTATGTCCTGAAGGAACATGGCATATACAAGAAGTACTACTACTGAATTGTTGCTTGTCCTATTTTCAGTGAGTTCAATACCTGGGCCAGGTAACATGTATATACTCAATCCATGTTACCTGTCCCAGGTATTGAACTCATTTACTATGTCACCAAATTCACTAACCAACATTTTAGTCCCTTTGCCCATTATCCCATGGGACCATTGTGAACTTATTGTCTCCTCTGCTACATTTCATTTTTACTCCTCCTAGCTATGGGTTAAATAGCCAGGTAGACTGGGCTCTCTAGCTTTGGTTGGTGATGAGTCTAGAAGGAGGAAAACTCTGGATGTGGGGCTGGCAACTTCACCCTGTAAATACCTATTTACTATAGAAACTACAGCAGCAATACCTAATGTGCTGAGGCTGTGTCCCTATATGCCACAGTTAATTTACTAGTATTAAGGAGGATGCTTATTATTAAAACTTTATCACTTTATCTTTTTTTCTATTCTTTTTCTCCTTTGAAATAATCTTAACTCTGCTGAATGTGATCCTATAGAGCATAATGACACTAAACCAAGAATAAATGAAAATTTTCAGTTAACTTTCTTTACACTTTCCTTATTAGTATACAACATGCTTGGCTAGTTATGTGACCCATGATGGTCAGTTAGAGAAACTCAGTCTGGACAGTGAAGAGTTTTGGGGTAAATGTGATGAAGAGAAGATGCTTCCTTGAATTGGCTAGTTATGTGATCCATAATGACCAGATAGAGAAACCCAGTTTGGACAGTGAAGAGTTTTGGGGTAATGCAATAAAGAGAAAATGCTTTCTTGACATGTGTATAAAGCACAGCCTCTGGCAATATAGTCACTTATGAGTAATGACAAACTTTTTGTAATATTTGCTAGCTTTCCTTTTCAGGATCAGAGAGAAGGCATGTAACATATTTATACACTTTTGTAGCATTTTCTAAAAAATAAAACTTTCATTTACATTCTTCCAACTTCTCCCTAGCTATCTTTATTTTTTCATTTTTAATATTTGGGTAAATATCTGTACCTATTGCCCATATATATTTGGTAAACCCAACAAAACCATGGATGGTGAGACCCTTCCAACTGGTGATTCTACAGGTGGTCCTACTTAGTAGGTAATTGACATTTGTATATTTTATAGTAAAATATTTTTAGTTTGATATCAGATGCCCAGAATACAATATAAAAATTGTCTTGGTGGTTTTGTTGTTTTTCTAGTTGCAATCAAAATGTAGTAATTGCTTACTGATAAATATTGGCACACCTTCTTCAAATTCAATAATTCATAAATCTTTCCCATAACTTTTTTTATTGGCATAAAAATCTTTTGTGTAATTTTAAAAGTTTAATTAAAGGGTTCACTTAACTCAGATCCTTAAAATGATCTTTTATTCACACAAATATACACTGAGGTTATTAATCTTTGTAGTTACCCCTTTAACTATAGCAGAAGTTTCTACCACTTGTAGTTGAGTCATAAAATTCTAATGATAGAAATTCCATTCATCTGACCTGTAAGGGTTTATTAAAATTGCATTATGGTTTATCATTGGTGGATAGGACCAAAAACCACAAGTTACAAGGATGTTTTTTATACTATTGTTCACTCAATACAAAGAGGATTACTGAATGAGGTTGTTGTAAGACTGTATAAGGAGTGACTAAGATGTACATATTATGAGGATATGTAGGATAGACAATGATTAAGCCTAGGTTAAGATTGTAGTGATTGGGGAAGCTTCCTTTTGTAAATATGTTCTACAATGTAACAGTTCAGGGTAAGAAGCAATCTGAGTGTAACTTTTTCATTACGAATGGAATACAAAGGAAATGAGAATGAGTCAACTCTGTGTACATGGCATATAATGCTGCTTTAATGACATTCATCAGCAGGGCTGGGCATGGGTCTTGCCCTCACACCAAATCTATGATACAAGGCCCCATCCACTCTATTACATCTCAATTTTCATAAGATAGTATTCATACAAAATACAAATTTTATTGTAAGCCAATTATGTAAAATAATAGATCATATCCAATATAGGTGAAGAATTCAACTAAAAAAAATTGAAAATAAGTACAATGTATCTAAATACAAATTAGAGAAATGTCATCATAGAACATTCTATCTTAAATAAATCAACAATGTTTTGTGGCAATTTTTAACATCAGCTTAAGAACTGTTTTTAATAAGTGAATTTTTCAACAAAATGGGAAGATGATTCTATCACTAAAATGGCCTTAAAATAAGGCCATTTTAATGATAGAATCATCAGCCAATGGGTTGAAATAGTTAATGTTGACCTTAAAATATGCTCTAATACACATTTCATATAGTCTCAAAATTCCACTATAATTAATAATTTTCTGATATTGCATTTAGTTCTGTGCAAGGCCTTAGGAGATCCTCACCTTTCAGACATCTAACTCTCCAGTGTTCTTCCTTGTCCAGTATGAGAACTACTAATAAAGAAAGAAAGACAAATGACAGCAAGGCTTCAACTGCAGCAGCAGCAGCAGTAATCAAAACATGAGCAGCAGCACTCAAAACATGGCAGCCTAATCATTAGTGACGATTAGGTTTAAAGCTCTAAGTTTGCTCCAGCAATTGTCCTAATGGGTAAAAGTGTTGGTTTATGAATTTGGTGACATAGTGGTTGTGAGTTCAATCTCTGGGCTGGGAAGTGGGTACTTGGACTCAGTGGAAATGGACAAGCAATAACTGAACAGTACTAAATAAAATAAGAATTAGACAATATTCCTAGGCATGTGCACTGGAATGTAAACTGTCTATCCCCATAGATTAATTAAAGAATTCAGTTCAAAATTCCCTTTAGTTTACCCAAATTGATGTATATGAGGAAGGCCAGGGGGCACAATGGCTGAAATATTGTGATAAAAACAACAAAGATGAGGACAATACCCTAAATATAAATAGTGTAAATATTTAATAATTGTTTATAAATAATTATTTTGAATAAAAAATTGTTTTCATAATTATTTCTTTATAAATTGGTAAATGGTAAACATTGTATTGTATTAGTTTTTAGAATGTTGTAAATATAAAATTATTCTTGGAAATAAACAATCTAGTAAATAAATAATTAATATTTTTGTTGTAAATTTTCAAGAACAAAAAAAATGTATAAATGCTTTTTCATCATATGTTTAGGTTTTATTATAATTCTAATCATCACTTTTTAAACAAACATTGCCAAGGAGTGAATGTAGTTAAAATAATAACAGTATCAATGGAAAAACCATCTTTTTGACACTCAGCTTTTTGGTGGGCAGGCATGAAGGTCCAAGTCTGCCTATATTTTTATATATATATATTATTATTATTGTATATTTTATATGTATTATTAATTTTTGACTAGTATTTACTTTTATTTTGTTTTATTACAATGGTCCCAAATGCTTATCCTTTATTCTTTCATCCTGTGCTATCTATGTACTGAAAAATTAACTTGAAATTCAAATGGAAGTAAATACTAATTAAAAATGAATAACAGTTTGACAAAGCAAAGATGGAAACAAATATTGCAATTTTATCCACTATTGAAAATTACAGTGAGTAGAGAACACAGGACAAAAATGTAATTGATAAGCTTCTGAGGATATTATGATAAAACCAAGTAAGAATTAAGAGAAAAATAAATATGATGCAAAAATGAATGATAATGGTTGATAGTTATTCATTTGATAAGAAATTAAGTTTAAAGTAAATACTAGTGAAAAATTAATAATAGTGGTTGACAATGTTTCATGTAATAGAAAATGAAGATGAAAGTAAATACTAGTGAAAAATGTATTAATAATGGTTCACAATGCTTCATGTCATAAAAAAGATGAAATTAAATACTGGTGAAAATGTATTAATAATGGTTCACAATGCTTCATATCATAAAAAAGATGAAAGTAAATACTAGGGGAAAATGTATTAATAATGGTTCACAATGCTTCATGTCATAAAAAAGATGAAATTAAATACTAGTGAAAAATGTATTAATAATGGTTCACAATGCTTCGTGTCATAAAAAAGATGAAAGTAAATACTAGTGAAAATGTATTAATAATGGTTCCCAATGCTTTATGTCATAAAAAAGATTAAATTAAATACTGGTGAAAATGTATTAATAATGGTTCACAATGCTTCATATCATAAAAAAGATTAAATTAAATACTGGTGAAAATGTATTAATAATGGTTCACAATGCTTCATGTCATAAAAAAGATTAAATTAAATACTGGTGAAAATGTATTAATAATGGTTCGCAATGCTTCATATCATAAAAAAGATGAAAGTAAATACTAGAGAAAAATGTATTAATAATGGTTCACAATGCTTCATGTCATAAAAAAGATGAAAGTAAATACTGGTGAAAATGTATTAATAATGGTTCACAATGCTTCGTGTCATAAAAAAGATGAAAGTAAATACTAGTGAAAAATGTATTAATAATGGTTCACAATGCTTCATGTCATAAAAAAGATTAAATTAAATACTGGTGAAAATGTATTAATAATGGTTCACAATGCTTCATATCATAAAAAAGATGAAAGTAAATACTAGGGAGGGAAAAATGTATTAATAATGGTTCACAATGCTTCATGTCATAAAAAAGATGAAAGTAAATACTAGTGAAAATGTATTAATAATGGTTCACAATGCTTCATGTCACAAAAAAGATGAAAGTAAATACTGGTGAAAATGTATTGATAATGGTTGACAATGTGTAATCTAATAAAAAAAAAACAAAGGTGAATACTAGTGAAAAGTTTATTAATAATGGTTAGCAATGTTTCCTTTAATCAAAGAAGATGAAAATAAATACTAGTCCAAAATTAATAATAATGGTTAGCAATGATTCCTCTAGTAAAAATGAAGATGAAAGTAAATATCAGTATGAAAATTATTAATAATGATTGACAATACTTCATCAAATAAAAAAAAAAATAATTAATGAATTAAAAAATAACATTCCCTTCGACCACATTCACTAATTCTTACTTATTTTACTTTTCAAAACAGTTTGAAAATCCTCTTTGAGTATTATTATCAGTTACTTCATGACATTCTTGTTAATCTCAACCATTGTCTAAAAACTCATTCAATGATTATTTTTAGCTTTGGGAAAATCTAGAATTTATAAAAAGGCTATAAGAGTCTGTAAGAGGTTGTAGCAAGTGTGTTCACATTAGAATGTCATCAGTGTGGATAGATGTTAAGTAGGATAATTATTTTATTGAAAACATTGAGAATAAAATAAACTGACTCAAGGGTTTAAAATAAATAATATATTTTGATTTATTTTTTTTAGAGTGCGGAGTGAGTCCTTTGGTATTCAGCATAGCAAAATGTTTGCTAATAAGGTGGATATTGGTAGAAGTCTGGAGAAATGTTCATTTCAGTGTTTCAATAATAAGCCCATGGTTGTAGTAATCTCAGAAATTAGGTTGATGTCAATCTGCTGTGTTTTTCTCAGCCCTTAGCAGGCTGGAAATGTCAGTAGTAGATAACCTCTTAACTGCTTCTTCATGCATCCTACATGGCTGGTTTTCTATGTGGTATAATTGTACTGTTCTGTCCTCTTCTGTTGACCTTCTTGCTACTAGCCCAGAGATGTCAGGTTTTTGTCCTTTAAATAGACTCAGATTTTGTGGTGGGAATATTGGTTTCAGCTAACATCAAAATTCTGTGTTAATTTTTTTGATTGGCCAAATTATTTTATTTTTCAGTGTTCCTTTCTTTTTCAATTTTTATATGTGAAGCCACACTGATTTTTGGTATTTTTTGGTCACAAATAAGTAAGCTTTGGTATTTTGGTCAGATTCAGTCTGTTCTTCTTCCTCTTTTTATTTGAGGGTTGCTTTCTCCTAGGTTAAGAGAAATATAGAAAGAGAAGTTTAGAGAGAGAGAGAGATAAGGGTTTTAAAAGAAAGTGCAAATTTCTTATTTTAATTTTAATTCTTTTTATTTTTGTTCATGTATTTTATTTTATTGGGACTCACTACAAGGTAATTAAGTTATTCAAATGGAATCCCCAGATCACCATCTAATTCTTGAACTGTCAGCCACTGATTCTCATCTTGCTTGCATTCAGAATTCTTGGATGTTCTGCTTGTTGAACATTTTTCAGAAAATGAATCACTTTCAATAGATTTCTGGTTATGTTTGATGTGTTAGTATGGAAACTTTATCTAGGCTTTATTCTCTGAATCATTCAAAAAAGCTTTCTTAATCATTAAAATAGTTTCCACGATTTTGAATATCCAAGTTTCAAGCAACACCATGTGCATATTTAGTGTGAATACAACAGTTACACGATACACAAGCTTATTCAGTTGTATCTCACTACTGATTGAGTAATCACACTGGAGAGTGTCTGCTCACACATGCACAATTATATCCACTCTCATTAGTTACCAAGTCACATCAAAGTTATTCAATTGATTCTTAAGATACTCAGAATTGGTGGATAGTTTCTGCACTGACCACATATAATTCACACCATAAAAATGTCAACAATAATAAATAATAACCTTCTAAATAATCCTGAAAAGGAAATAAGCAAATTTTAATGAAAAAGAAAAATTTTATTTCTTAAATCAAAGACAGCAAAAGATAAATATATTGAAATTGATTCCAAAATGTGGTTTGACAGCTGATCTTCTTTATTGAAAAAGGCTGTTGATTAGACCAAATGAAAAGGATGTGGTAACACCAAAAATACAAAAAGAAAGTTCAGTTGTCTGGACAAAGTCTGGAATATTAATGACTATTTTCAAAGATATAGACAATACAAAAATTGATGTTTGAATAACTGATATGCTGATTTTTAAAAATTTAAAATACAGAACAATGTGAATTGAAGAATTAATTTTTAAAATTTCTTTAACTTATAAAATGCTGCCTATTTTAAGACAGTCTTTTTCTCTTTGCCAATTGTTGTATTAAATTGATTTTCTTCAATTTTAATCCAAATATGGCTTATGACCACATCACATTGAAACACCAGTTCCAATATGATCACTAAAGTTAAGCAACATTGAGACTGTTCAGTACCTATTTGGATGACTGCTTGAGAATATCAGGTGCTGTAAGTTTGGATGTGCAGGTTGTATAATTGAAAAAGATTTGGAAATTGTTAATTGGAGAGTCAGGTTCCAATTCCTGTTGGGTTCATTATATTCACTTATGTGCAAATATTCTTGGGGAAAGTATGAGTCCATGTCTTCTTCTCCCAGCTATGGGTTAATTAGTATGACTTATATTAGTAAATCATTATTATCTCTAAAAAAATTCTTACAATTTGAAAATATTTTCTGGCTTTAAATAAAAAAAAATCATTCTATCTGTTATCAGTTCTTCCCTAAAGTGTGGCTGCTTCTACAGAAGCTTTTATAGGAAAGAAACGCTATTTCCAACATAATTGCATACCTAGATACATACCATATTAAAACACACCCAAATTTTATTTTCTAAGCAGTATTACAAACATGCCAAAAAGATTCCACAATACAACACACGCTGTTTAAATCAAAGTCTCTCTTGGTTTGAAAATAACAACCCCATGTTAAATAATTGAGCAATCAAAGATAACTAAATCCCTATTTTTCTCGAGCCTACTTTCAGGGAAAAAAATTACTTATAAAAACCACAGATTTTAACTTTCAAAGATCAGAGATGCTATTCACTGTGGCTACATAGCTTTTTCCTTCCCCTACAGTACATGCTGAAAGAAATATGTGTTACATACTTCAAACAAATCGTTTCAACAACAACAAAGACAGTCAGTGAATCTTTGGTAACTGTTATAATGTGCTTTATAGCACTTATAATATAAGTAATGCTCCAGCTACTTGCCATGACACCTGTGTTAATTAGTGTGAAGACTGACTCCAAACAACTTCTCTTTTCCTCTGACCTGGAGTGCTTTATTTTTAGTTATAGACTAGTTCATATAGGCAACAGGGGTATACTCTTTACCCCACAACATCCCTTCTTTTGAGATTAATACTTTTTATGAATATTTTATTTTGTATTAGTATTCCTCTCCTTTTTCTGGAGAATTCGCCAATGTAGCATTTCTGTGTTGGATCCACTTCCAGTTCTTCAATACACTTTCTTTTTCTAGAACTTGTCCTTGTAGGGTCTATAACTTGTTGTGGTGCTGGCACATCAAAAACATTATATAGCATTTTTATTGGTTCTTCCAATGTTTCAGGTCTTTCATTGATAAACCTTTTTTCAGCTGATTATGGTGCCTTTTATGTTCAAATCTTTTCCCTTTTACCATGTAAATCAACTTCTTGATTCCTGCTGATATTATGCCATCTTCCCACGTTTCTTTGCCATACTTATATGCTCTAAAGAACACTTTATCACCAATCTTGAAACTTTTGGTGTTGTTTTTATTATTTGTTTGTGTCTTTCAGCTTGGTAATAATTTGTCAAACACTGATTTTACTTTTGTAGCAAACATTAATTCCTGCTGGCAACATACCCAATAGTGTGTTGGGGTTAGGTTTTAAATGGTAAACTCTCAGAAAAGTGCTTCCTTATTTACTTTCTCAAGACTTGCTTTCTTCAACACTCTTTTGAATGTTCCCACAAACCATTCTGCTTGCCCATTTGACTTTGGGTGATATGGCGGGGTCATAATATGCTCATTGTGAATTGTGTTCTGTTATCAGTGACTATGAAATCTGGTATGCCATATCTCTTAAACAGTTCATGCAAGAAATTCAGTCACAGAAGATGTAGGATTTTTGCACTTATAAATTACTGGCCATTTGTGAAAATATCAACTACCACCAGATAATGTAAACCATTCATAAGACCTGCAAAATCCATATGAAGTCTTGACCATGGTGTATCTGTCTTTATCCAATGTTTTATCTTTGTGAGAAGTAGTTTTGTTGCTAGAGAACAATCTCTGCAAGCTTTCACTATTTTTTCAATATCTTGGTCCATTCTGGTCCAATATATGAAACTTTTCATCATAATTTCATTCTTGAAATACCAGGATGTCTGCTATGAAAATCCTTCAATATTCGTTTCTGTAACACACTAGGTATTACAATGCCTGAGCATTACTACACCTTTTCATAGCGAGTAAGTGCTTAAGTTTGTTTATTTCATTCTTTGTTACTTCCTTTCATTTACTTTTTTATTTTCACAATGAAGATGTCATTTCCCGCTTTTTCTTTTATTTCTCCCAGGATAACTGGTAATTCTCGTACTACATTGCACAAAAGGTTTTTTTTTTATTTCCATTTTACTTTTTATTGCTGCAGTGACCATGTCCTCAAATGATTCTGCATTTTCATGTATTAATCTTCATAATCCCTCCACATGTCCTAATTTTTTAGATGGTTGGTGCACCAATGTAAAATCATGGTTTAATAAGATGGTATCCCAGTGTTGTAGTCTATTGGCTATATGCATAGGTATTCATTTCTTTGAACCATATATTGTTAATAGATATCTGTGGTCTGTTTACAACCTAAATTTTCTTTCATGAATAAATTTATGAAATTCCTTCACAGCAAATATAATTGCAGGAGCCTCTTTTTCTATCTGACTCTAATTTTTCTCTACTGGTAGAAGTGAGTGTGAAGCATGAGCAAAGGATTTCATTTTACTGCCATTGTATTTGTGTGAAATAATTGCTCCAATACCCTACTCACTAGCATCTGATGCCACTACAATTTCTGCTTTTGGAGCCTAGTGTGCTAATGATAAATCTGATGTAAGTCTATTTTTTATTTTGTCAAACCCCTTTTGACAGTTATCATTCCAGTTACACTTTACTCCTTTCTTAAGTAGATCGTTCAGTGGGGCACTCAAATTATGCATATTATGTACATATATTTGATAGTAATTAGCCAATCCTAGAAAATTTGTAATGTGGTTGAGTTTGTTGGTGAAGGCTTATTTTTAATTGCATTTGCCCTTGATGGATCTGGTTGATGACCATTTTTATCAATAATTTGACCAAGGTATTTAATTTTCAGCAAAAAAATTCTCACTTTTCTTCACTGAGCTTGAATCCACACTCCCTTAGTTTTTCCAAAGTTGTTTTCACATGCCCAACATGTGATTTTTTAGATACACTTTTGATTAAAATGTCATCCAGATATGCCACTGTGAAATTGCAATTTGCAAGCATGGTATCCATTGCTTGTTGAAAAATAGCTGGTACCACCTTTATACCAAAAGGAAGTTAGTTAAACGTATATAATCCTCTGTGTGTATTTATGGTCTTTAATTCTGAACATTCATTTTCAATCTGAATTTGTAAATACACTTCAGAGAGATCCAGCTTTGAAGATATTCTAACACTATTTAACTTCAAAACTTGGTAATGGGTAGTTATGTCTTTCTAAACAACTGTTTAATCCTCTCAAGAAATCTGTGCAAACACAAATTTTATTATTTTTTCTTTACATACATTGCTGGTGCAGCCCATTTTGAATGTTTAATTTTTTCTATTATACCAATTCTTTTGAATCTGTCCATCTCTTCACTGATTTGTTACAATGCTATGAATGGTACACTCCGTTTTGACTGAAATATTCACGTCTATCCTTTTTTTACATGAAAATTCTGCCTTGAATTTTGAAAAGTGACCCAGTTCATTTGACAGAACATATAAAAAACATTTTTTAATTCTTCCTTAAGATTTTCACTCTGACTTTTTAAATTTGTCGCTTGTCCACTTACATTTTTACAATAAACTTTTATCAGCAAAAGTTCAAATAGTTCCATTCGGTCAGTACCAAATAAATTTGTAGCATTTTTTAATACATAAGCTTTAGTTTGTACATGCTTATTACGGAATGAGACATTACAAGTCATTTTTCTAAAAAAATATAATTTCTCACCAGAAACTTAAATTGTGACTTTTTAATAAAGGCTTTCCAATTTCCTTCCATGTGGTTTCACAGATTATTGAAATATAACTACCAGTGTCCAGTAGTATTTTCACACCCACATTATTTTTTTTAACATTCACAAATTTCTTTTTGTTTTCTATGACCATTTTTTCTGTCACAATGTCATGTAGGAATTTCTCTCTGTGAGATTTTTTTCTTAGTTTGGCTTTGCAGTGAGACTTTATATAATTCTCGTTTACCACACTTGTAACATTCTGCATTTTTAGATGGACAGTTTTTTCCAAGATATAATTTACCGCATCTGAAACAAGGATTTATTCTCTTTTTTGTACATTTGTCCTTGGCTTGTACCAATGCACATTCTTTTCTTCTGGTTTTCTTCAGCATCGTGATTCAGACTTAGAATTGTCTGACAATCCTCCACTATTTCTTGCAGTGTAATATTACTGTTTTTCTTTTTTCAATTTTCGTTCAAATTTTCGCTTGTATTTTAGCATCTTTTTATCTGTTAAACCTTAGAACGAAAATGAACTTTTTGAACATAGTTGGAGTCTTTTCTTTTATCCTAAACTTTTCATATTCTTTGTTGACGATACCAGTATACATGACAAAATATTCGTCCTCTTTTTTGGTTAGATTCACCTCCAACGAGCATTAAACAGAGAGCTCTTGTCACTAAAGATCTTCATCAGAATGTGTACCGTGTATTTAAACCCGATTTCACTTCGTTTTTTCGTTAATATATAGTGTACAAATATTATTATAAATAAATAAAAATGAAGTAATAATAATAATGAAGATTATTAATAAAGTTAAAAAATAACATAAAAATGTTGTACAAAATAAATACAAATCAAAAATAATAAAAATACTCCCAGCGTGAAAAAAAAACTGTTCCTGCGGGAAATACGGACATCCTGCCAAAAGGCTTTATATTCAATCTCTTTACCACGAACCTTGGTATGGGCAACGCGTGTTCAACTTCTCTCTGTGATATGGCGTGTAATAACACGGAGTAATTTCTCCCTTTTATCACATCTACTATAAAACAATTGTAACTTAAAAAATACACACAAAAAATTATAAATAAATTGTATGAAATTAACATACAATTTACCATGCTTTTCCTGTTATTTCTGTACGTTTTATTTCCTGTCAACCTGTCAAGTATGTTTTTATCTCCGTTAACACGAGGCTAATGTCTGCTGCTATAATGTGAGAGAATCCTCCATAATAGTTGCAGCATTTTTCATACTCTATCGGAGCTGTTCTCCTCATCAACAATCTCGTTTTTCTCTCATCTTCCAGCCGCTGCATTCCTGACTGAATATTTGTTTAGATCTACGAAAATACACAGAAAAAGTCAGTCTCTCATCAGAAATGTCTACAAATTCTGATATGGTGTTTTAGACAGTGTCTGGCGTAAGCCACGTTAAAGAATTTTTTGTTTTCAGAATTATATCTCACAATTCCTGTTTCTGTTTTTGTTGTTCTAGCAACTGTTGATTTTGTTGTTGTTCTGTTTCTGTTGTTGTAATTGAATTGGAACTATCGAAGCCAAAATTTGTTCCATATTGGCAAAAATATGTTTTTTTCCAACACCTAAGAGATTTTTTTATCTTTCACACAGCAAGAATTGTTTTTAAACCAACGTGATTAAAATTCTTGTTGTCACCCTTATCCTTGTTACCAAAGCAACAAGTATTTTTATTCACTCAGTATGAGTTTCCAAAATCCTTGTAACTATAGTTACAACTCGTATGAGTTCCTGAATCCTCGTTACTGTTAAAAATCCCAAGAGTTCCGAATCCTCGCCATAACGGTTATAAATCGCTTGGATTTTGAATCCCTCATTGCCACTGTTATAACGTGCTTCGCGGCGCTTATAAGTAATGCTTCGGCTTCTAGCCGTGACGCCTGTATTAATTAGTCTGAAGACTGACTCCATACGGCTTCTGGTATTTACATACACCTCTCCACAAGGCACGATGTCACAAGGCCGGTTTTTATGTGGGGTGATTCCGAGCCCGTAAGCTCGGGCAAAAATTCCCCTTAGACGCCGAACACATGGAGTCGGATTTGTTTACATCCCCATATTTTTTACTCTGTCCGTGGGCATAACTTCGTCTGGGTTCCTCTCTGCCCGAAGGCAGACCGTTCGACAGACCTGTCACGAGCCTGTCAGAGAACTGCCTGACTCGAAACAGTTTTCTTTTACTTGACCTAGAGCTCTTTATTTATAGTTATGGACTAGTTCTTATGGACTAGTTCATATAGTCACCGGGGTGTACTAATTTACTCCACAAAAATAACGATAAAAGTCGTTTATCAACCAGTTTATTTATTTTTATTGTGGACCAAATATTTAAAAGTCTTTCCTAAACAACTTCTAACACGTTTTAAATCTTTTGAATTCATGTATGTACGTTTGTAAATGCAAATGATTTATTTAATATGTATACCCATATTTATTTTTGTTTATAATTCGGACGTTTGGATTTTTAATATAAAAAAAAAAATCTGGATGGCTGAGTTTCAAAGACCTATTTCATAGACCCCATTATAATTAAATCAGATGTCTGGTGGTTCAGTTCTAAAAACGGAACTGTTAGGATTTCATATGTATGAAATCGACATGGAGAATTCCCCACTTCTCCACCTTATACATACATACATACATACATACATACATACATATATATATATATATATATATATATATATATATATATATACACATAGGAACGTTTATACATTTAACATATTTCGTTTTTATTTAAGCTTCATCTGAAATTTATGGAAATGAGTTAAAAACGAAATATGTTAAATACATAAACATTTCTTATTTGTTCCTTATTTTATCATTAGGTTGAATTTTAATGCATATTTGATTCCAATTCATTTCAATTGCCGAGGTTAAGGGCAAAAGAAGAAGAAAAAGAATCAGTAAAGTACTTTTAAAAGATAATACCTGACTATAAATGATAATTGATTCTACTGTTGACCATAATATTTGAGACATTACATCTTTCTCTCGTGTGGACTCTATACCCTTTATAGTTTTTATATTCGGAACTCATCCTTCTAATCAGGATTATTATCTTCATATTTTACTAGGGGTACAACATATAATAATTGCAATAAAAATGGACATATCAAGATTAAGAAAGAATAACAAAATCAAACCAACTCGGAGTTACTGTAATAAATAAACAGTATTAACAACATTACCGGCCTGAACGCCCGAGAAATTTCCATAGAAAATGTCCTCCGATATAAACAGAACCTTTACTTAAATATTTGTGTCTATATAAATAACGTATAACAATAAAATATATTAAAATAATTGTCGGACTTTGTCCATTTCATAGTGTGTGACATCATTTGTTTACATTCAGATACATTTTGAGCAGATATGAACGTTCGAAGGAAACCATGGAAAATTGTAGTTTAAAAGCAGTAAAATCGACCTTGCTAACCAGACGTTCCTCTGTAGCTAAACTGGTATAGCACGTCAAGCTATATGTAGGATACAGGTTTGATTCCTGTCGGAAGACACATTTTCTACGAAAATTTCTCGGATGTTCAGGCCAGCAAATGTTATTAATACTGTTTATTATAAACAGAGCATTTACTTAAATATTTGTGTCTATATAAATAATGTATAACAATAAAATATATTAAAATAATTAGGTGAAAATCCTTATGAGTCATCTTTAGTACTGAGAAAAAGTCTTGGTTATAGGTCCAACCACAATGATGGTTTTGCAATAAATGCTTAGCTATCTCTGTCCCAGATGTATTGATGCGTCTATGTAAATTATCTAAATTTCATTTTTTTAATATAGGCTAGGACATGTTGATTTGTCCTTTTTTCCAAGCTATGACCCATGCACGATAAATATGATTTTCCAACAAAAATTATGATTATTATTATGATGTTGTGTGTATGTTTAAATGAAAACTGATTATTTTTGTTCTTCAAATTTAATTTATATTAGAAAATCAATGTTAAATGTTGCACTTTCTATAAAGCTTGATAGAATCACTCGGAGACAAGATACGGAAGCAAAATCTATGATTCAACGAGTTTGCATGAAATATACTACCCAATTCTTTCATTGTCGTTCATTTCAATCACTTATATTTCAAATATTGGTTTTCAGTAATTAGTTTCTACACAAAACACTTAAAAACTTTGATCGTATGATTGCTGTTCCTTTCTGTTCGAATAGTGTTGGGATAAAATTTGTAGGGGATTATAACTCTGAGTAAATAATTAAAACTCCTTAACATTCATATATGCAAAAATACTTGTAACATTGAGAAACAGCAAGATGTGGAAACAGCAAAACGAGTTTTATTTATTATCTGATTGTTATGTGGAGACACGAGAGACAGTAATATTGAGTAAAATTGTGAGTTTGGGGTCAAATGTAGATCAAATATGAATCGGAATCTGAGAGAATGATAAGATAAAGAGTAAGCAAAGTGTATACAGTCTTTCCCGTATATGTTTTATAGATGTGTATGATTAATGTCCAGATAATTGAGTTGGAAAAATACAAGAAGTATTTGGTGTTTCTTACCTCGAATTTTTGTTGAGTGCTAAAAGATAAACGCTATTATTATGGCCGGAAAAGGAAAAGGAGACGAAATTTTCGTTGACACACATGTTAACGACTTGTCCGGGTGAACTGCTTGTCCGATAGTGAGAATGTCATGGTGTGTGTAGAGGAGAAAAGTAGGGTCGGTTCTCATTGGTTTCAAATAAGTGAAGTAACGGCAATTATAATTGTTATAATTATTTTATAATTATTTTTTGACACTATAATTAATTTTCATTTATCTTTTATAGACACGATACATTTATTCCTCTTCCCTAATTAGTATGAATCGTGTTTGGCCGGTCAGGTGACCATTAACATAACAGCCAATCGATGCCTGGTCTCTACAGAGACACAATCTTTTGGTGGGAAACGCTAAGAGATGCATTCTTGGCATGTGGGTAAACATAGCCTTTTGCTATATGACGTGCCGAATTTGTGAGTAAAAAACAATCTTGTAGCATCAATTAGTTGTTCTGTTCAGAATCGGAGAGAAGCAATGTAGCACATTTGAATACTTTGTTAATCTGTTCTCTTTCTGGAAAATATAAACTGCTTTTACATTCTTCGACTTTGCTCTAACCATCTTTTATTATACACCAAAAAGACCTAGGAAATTTTCACGGTTTTCCTATTTTCATTTTATGATGAATCTTAATTCTCAAGTTAATAAATTAATAAGCTCATGGCGAGTTCTACGACAATAAAAGATCCGTAGAAATCCCCTATTCACATCGTTAAATGTTTGAGCTTAACAACTTTAACAAAATATTGCAATAACAATCATAACTATGAATGCTGGTCGTTATTTTAAGAGGTAAGGGTGTACAAATGAAAAAGATTTGAAATTAACTTTTTCCATTTCACTGAAACAGACGTTAAACACTTTTATCTTCTACTCTTTGTTTTTCTCTTTCTGTCATACTCACTGAAACCAAATAGCGTCTCTGATATGTTATTTTCGTGTTTTCAAGCGATCAAAACGAAATAGTTCATTATTTATTAGGTATTGACAGGGCGTAAAGGCCGTACGAACTAAGCAACTAACTAAC
The DNA here is from genome assembly GCA_903632075.3 of Acanthosepion pharaonis. Classification (NCBI taxonomy): domain Eukaryota; kingdom Metazoa; phylum Mollusca; class Cephalopoda; order Sepiida; family Sepiidae; genus Acanthosepion; species Acanthosepion pharaonis. The sequence continues at coordinate 244,505 of CAHIKZ030005246.1, read as the reverse complement.
GAAGGAAAAGACAAGCAAAATTATAATAAGGATGATACTATCGAGGCCGCTCAGTACATATTTGGTAACCTACAATAAGATCCTAATTCAATTTATTGCTTCATCAGAAGTAGTCGTTTAAATAAGGTTTTGAAGAAAGCAATGATGACGTATCTTTACTAATGTTCAAATAATTTTGTCGAACACCAAACCAAATATAATTCAAATACGATGTTTTTTTGTTTTTTTTTTTATTTTTCCCAGAAAAAATTATCGTAACTGGAATAATAAAACAATAAACAATATGCATGTGTCTATTTTGCACTAGACTTGATGGACAATGTTGGAATTATTAGTGCTTCGTGATCCGGTTCTAGAAGTTTGTAGGCTTTTATGAATTTATTAGAACATCTTTTTTTCTTTTCTTTTCCGATGTCCTTTAAGTGTAAAAGCATTTCCGAAAATGATCCACATACTCGTTAGTCAATATCATAATTTCCCGTTTGAATTCCTATCCTTTACATACCTACAACCCACACAAGTAACCTCTTTTTAAATTCGTAACCACTTAAGCTAGCTAGAAGTAGCTGTAATAGTGACGCTATTGTAACATATTGACGTGCAGGATCTCAACCAATAAATGTATGACAGAAATGCATCTCTAGATTTAGGGCATGAGGAGTTAATGTTAGAAACATTTTTATAGACAAACAGTTAACAAAATGTTTGGTTTTAATCGAACACATAGGCTCTTCTTTTCTGGTGGTCAGTCGAGTTTTTAAAAGATGTGATGCAAAACTGTGTTACCTTATATAACAATAACATAAATACGACACTATGTCAGATTTTATGATCCAATGTTTTCACAATAAAATTTGTACGAACCAACCGAAGTTGGGAAATTTTTCAAGATATATTTACGTTAAGTTTCTGCTGGATATAAAATGGGGATCGGTTTTATATACTTCAGTCAGTTATGTGCCATGCGTGATACACACTTAGGCGATCATGTATCTTTCGATACGTAACTGACGAGGCAGATTTTTTCCCGCAGTAGGTTGCCATTTCTTTCTGCGGTAGACCAGTTGCCACCCAAGGCTATAGAACCCGATCTGTCCTGATATTTATCCATAGCTAGTGGGAGCAAGAAGCGGATTCACATCTTTCCCAGGGGTATTAGCACGTAAGTGAATGTAATGGATTCGACTGGAATTCGAACTCGGCTCTCCGATTCCTCAATCCGATCCGCTAAAATCGATCCCTACCACAATCACTACACTACGTCAGATTTTATGGTACAAATCAATGTTTTCACAATAAAATTGGGCGTGAAACAACCGAAGTTTGGACTGTTTTCAAGATATATTTACGTTAAATATTAATAGAAATTTCTGATGGATATAAAGTGGGGGATCGTTTTTCTATTGTTATTAAGTAATAAACTGATCAAATCTATAATTAATACACTGTCAGATTTTATGATGCAAGTCAAAGCTTTCATAATAAAATTGATATGAATCATTCTTTTTATCATATATATATATACCGTACCGTGCAATTTTTGGCTTATAGCATCTATCCTTAATTTTTTTTTTTTTAAATATTAATAATAAATTGTTTGGAGTATGTGAGGTTTTATCACGGGGATAAAGTATAACATAAATTGTTATTTTTAACTAAATCCAAAATATATAAGCCTTGGAAACGTATACTTGATTAACACCATATACCATAATAAATTTTTACCTTATTATTTCACACGTTAATATGGACCCCTTGACATTCTATAACCTTCATCGTTCTTTCATTCATTGATTATAATTACCTTTTCGATGTTTTGATTTTAACATTACTTGCAGCTGCTTTCAAGAGATATTTTTACTTGAATATTTTTCTTTGTTCTCATATACATATTTTAACATGTTTATTGTTTAATTTGTTTGTTTTTTAAATAATTTCACCCCAAGCAAGGCAATAAAGCCACTAAGATGCAAGGAGTTACTGAACATTAGAGAATGAGAAAAACATTATTAAGGAGAGAGAACAATAAACGAACAAATTAAAAAGATAAATAAGGATTAACAGTGCATTTAAATTTTTGAAGATCAAAGTTTACTGTAAGCCAAGAAGCCAGAAGAGAGTTCCATAAGTGAGAAGTGCGACAGAAGAAACTATTAGTATAGAACTTTTAGTTATATATAGCAATTTAAACTGTAAAAGGATGGATGCGACAATGCCGCCAATACTACAAGACAAGTTGCGTCACTGTGTCGTGCTAGAGTGTTTTTCTTGTCAGAGTCCGTCTTGCATATTTACGAATCGACCATTCGTCAATGCATTGAATACTGTTGCCATATCTGGTCTGGTGCTCCTGCTACTCATCTCGAGGTTCTTGGCAAACTCCAAAGAAGAATCTGCAATGTAATCAATCCTGACTTGGCATCTCGACTTCAGTCACTTTCTCACCGATGTGACGTGGCTTCCCTCTATCTTTTCTACAAATATTTTTATGGTTATTACTCTGACAAGCTTTTTTCCCTGGTGTCCGGACTAAGTGAGTTTAATCGTGCTACTAGATCGGCATCTAGGTCTACACTTTTATTGTTGAATTAGTTAAATATAACCGCAACTTCTACTTCAACAGTTTCTTTTCCTGCACTTCCCGCCTGTGGAACTCCCTTCCGTTGCTTTACTTCTCTGATAACTACAATCTTCAAAAATTCAATTGCAACGTCAACCGCCATCTTCTATCTTCTTGAACCCCGTTCAGCTTTTATCCTTTCCTCGGTCCCCACATTATACCCAGTCTTTTCTCTCGACTTCACTCTTTGTAACATCCTGCATACTAGTATATTAGTGACATTCTGGCCTTGCCCGAGGCGAAATGATTTTAAAAATTACGGTTATCTCAATATCTGGAGTGACCATTGATCATTCAGTTAATTTAGTGTCTAAGAAGCCTTTTCTTTCTGTGTTTGAGAAGGTGGGCAATAGTCAGCTTTGCCGAACGTGAAAGAATATTGTTTTGCGTGAATATACGTTTTAGGCTAAGACTTTTCGGTTGTGACCTGTTCTACGAAAAAAACGTATTGTTCAATAATTTACAATAATACTCAGTTTTTATCTTGTCACTAACATCAACATTGAAGGGACCTATAATTTTACTTTCGGCAATATTATCTCCAAACATTATCTGCATCTATCCTATTGTCTTCTAAGTTGTGTTGGTTGACTATTTACAGAACGGTCCCAAACTCTAGCACAGTTGTCAGGTTCAACCAGTGTAGCTCTACATTCATCAGTAAAAATTACTGCTAAGAAATAAGTTTCCATTGACTTTATTACCTAAGTTACATGTTTCCATTTATGATGTTGGCTTAAACATGGTAGTTTGTTTGCTTTCATGTCCTTTGTCAGTGTTCTTCATAATCTTCATCTTTTCTCTCTTTATATTCACTACAGTTGCTTTTTTAAATATTTTCTTGCTGTTTAATCCAGTTCTCCTGATTCTTACCTTTTTTATTTTTTCCGCAATTTTTTTCGTGATATTCTTAACGCAAGTTTTATTATTATTATTATTATTATTATTATTATTATTATTATTATTATTATTATTATTCTGTCAATGTTTTCAATTTATTTTCTTGATTGTTCTATGATCTTTGTTCGACTTTTTCACAATTTCCAACGTTCTGTTCATATCACACAATGATTTTTGTTTCTCTTTTGAGGTTATTTGTTGTTTATGACCCATGACAAAATTTATGTATATAAATTTTATTTTAATCATTTCACTCCAAGCAAAGTATTAAAGTCACTAAAACGCAAGGAGTTACTGAGTGTTAGAGAAAATGTGAAAAATATATATTATTAAATAAAAGAACAGATAATGATTGACATTAAGTTTTTGAAGATCAAAGTTGATTGGGAAGCAAGAAGCCGGAAAAAAGTTCCACACGCGAGAAGTACTATTGAACAAACTGTTAGCATACAACTTACAGTTTCATCTAACCATTTCAACTGTAAAAAGATGGGACCTTGCAGCCAATCTAGTACTGCGCTTAAATTCTTAAAGTCGAGGTACCAAAGCTCACCAGACCATGAAAAAAAATTATAGAAATGACACAAGAAAGCTACGTTACGGCGGCATGAAAGTAACTGAAGCCGAAATTAATTAAAAGCAATCAATAACTATATCATTATGCACATACTAAAAAACGATGTACGATGTACTAAACCGCCCCCAACACGGACCATGTGTATGAACAAGCTTGAATGTGATCCCGGACAATGCTTTGTGACTCTCGCTATCTTATCAACACTAGTTTGTTTTTTCTACCTAATTTTATATAATTTACAAATTAAACTATGCACAACTGACTATTATTAAAAGATGAAAAAATTTCGCGGATTTTGTTATTATTCTGGGGTCTATTTTTTTTTCGTTCAAATCCGTGAATTTGTTTTGCTCATACGATGTTTCGAAAAAATACTGTAAATAATTCACTATTTTTATGTTTGATATTGATATGTGGTCCAAACAAGACACATAAAAGACATTACTCAGCCTGGCCGTTTTCCTCCGGGAAGCAATACAAATAAAACTCTCTCGATTTTTTCCCTTTCACACTGCTTGTTTTATTCATATATGTTATAGTTTCTCTGTGTGGGACAAATAGGGACATGTATATACATATTTGTAATATAATTTCTTGTATGATATATATGTATATAAAATCTTTTAGATCCCAGTGCATATTTGGCATTCATTTCTTTCATATATTCTGGTCCTTCGTTCCGCTGTGTTAAGGTGTTTGTATATCACGGACATACTAACGCCTATTATAGGTATTGGAGACTGTAGATAACCAAGATAGACATTCTTTCTTTCCAAATATCCCTTTACTCTAAAAAAAAAAAAGGAACGGAAGTAGATATTCGGGTAGCGTACCGGTTATCAGCCAAAAAATGAAACCCACAAGCCGAGTCTGTTGCATTTACTTACTAATACCCTTGAGAAGGCCATGACTCTACCTTTTCTCTCCCAGGTATGGGTAAAATATAAAAGATTGGGCTTTCTTGGCTGTGAGAAAGTTAACCGATTGTCAGGTTTGGTGCAACAAAATAAAATGTCGGGGTATGTTAAAAGTAGTTGGGGGGGGGGGTAAGTCAGATTCCCGATTCTATATTTTTTTTTATCTGATCTCTAATCATAAAATAAATATTTTACATCTGTTATGCTGCTGTAAATATATTTTTTGTATGTGTTGATTTTAAAGATACATTTTTTTTTCTTTTCATTTGTACTTATTTTCTGGAATGAGACCTGTAGACTATTTCCACATATACAACTTATATAAAATTTTTAGAAGCTAAGCTAAGCTAGTTAAAAAATAAAACAATAAAAAAAACGGAAACTCAAGTTTTCTAGTTTATTTTGAAAATTAAATGGTAGTAGTAGTAGTAATGGTTTTAGACAAATGATATAGACCCGCTCAATAGTGATGTCATAAATTGAGGCCAAGAAATCAAAGTGTTCTGTTTAGTTTTCAGTTTCATCAAAAGGTGAGCGGGCTCCCTATAGCGCTTTAGATGGTTGGGCGTACGGCTAGTAATTCCACCATGTTGAGACTCTTTAGGCCTCATGAGGAGATCACAGGTTTCAGCATTTAACAAGTAAACAACATTTAATTGTATTTTTAAATTGATTTAAGCCGCTTTTATCAGTATCATTAAATCATTGAATTGTTTATCATAAACGCATTAAAGCGAGTAATCCTTCGTGGTCCTGCCGTTTGTGTTGTCTTCACTACTTATTCACATTAAGCTCGGAGTTTTACAAACAAGAGATCGGTATGGATTTGAATTAGTAACATTCACGATTTTGATTGTCCAATTGTACTAATTCTAACATTTAACTGCCGAAAAGTTTAATTCGTATCGATTTTATCGATGAGAATACATACTTCATTTGATTTTTTTTTCTTCTTCGTTCCCTCACTTTACAATCTATATAAATCTAGAATGATGTTAAAATGATTTACAGGAATGAGCAGTATTAAACTCTTGTTGACTTCTTATCACATTGAAACAGCAGTTCTCGTACGATCACCGAAGTTAAGCAACGCCGAGCCTGATTAGTACCTAGATGGGTGAACTCTTGGGAATACCAGGTGCTGTAATCTTGGATGTGCGGGTGGTGTAATAGATAACGGCTCGGAATTGGAAATCGGAGTGCTAACTTCCAATTCCAGTCGGGTTCGTTATATTCACTTACTTGCAAATACCCTTGGGAAAAGTATGAATCTACCTTTTCTCCCCCAGCTATGGGTTAATTAGTATGATATATATCAATAAATCATTATTATTTCAAAACATTCTTAAAATCTACAAATATTTTTCGGGATTTAAATAATCTGCAATGGGTTGAACCGTAAAAAATCAATCAATCAAACAAATTAATGTTAATCCAAATGTTAAAATAATAATAATCTTACTCGGTCACCCTCTTTCTTTTTCTTCTCTTTTCTCGCTTTTCTTTTTTCTCCCTATGGCTTGCTTGTAAATAGAATTTTTCATAAGCATTTTTGCTTCTCACCAGTCGAGATGCAGTCGCATCGAAACAAGAATGCACCTTTGTAGTGAGCAAGTTGTTTTTGTCCGTATGTAAAAATTATAATAAATAATTATTGCTCTACTCTTGGTATTGAGCCCTCTTTTGAATTAATGTTGTGACCGTTAGAATTTATATTATTTTCGTTCTCATTACATTCGGATATATATATATTACTCATTAACAGTGCCATTTCACGCTTAGCAAATTTTCAAGAAATGTTTTTTGAATGGAATGCGTCACTCTTCTTATGTTAATTAAAATATTCCCTCTTAAATTCTGTAAGTTTTAAATTTTCTGTTATGCATTGATTGCAATTTCTAACATTTCTAACATTTTACTAACGGTGTTTTTCTCTTCCAATTTTAATAACGGTATTTTTCTCTTCCAATTATACTCGACTCCAAATTTTCGTAAGCGGACCTGCCCGTCCACTCTTCAGGGGGTATCTGCAATATATATATATATATATATATATATATATATATATATATATATATATATATATATGTGTGTGTGTGTGTGTGTGTGTGTGTGTGTATTCCTCACCGGTAACACAGCTCTGAGTTTCATGCGCGATGGATGAAATTGACCGGTGGTGATTTAGTTTTTTACATCTGACGATTGCATCGCGCATGAAACTCATAATTGTGCTACTGATGAGGAAAAATGTATATTTATTATTAATATAAATTTTAGCTCTCTTATTATACATCGAACACTATTTTATTAGCAACAACACTGAATGTGCGTAATTTTATATATATATATATATATATATATATATATATATATATATATATATATATATTATATATGTTATATTTATCAGGAATATTTATAAGGTAAGAGTGTTCAATATGGGGATTTATAAATATAGCCATTGTAGACATAAGGATCAATTCGGCATGGTGATTGTGAATTTCAGTCTTCAATGCTGTTTTCTTTGGTTTGAAGAACGTATTGAGGCCTGAAACTGACAGTCACCATGCAGTGTTCATCCCTATCTTCATAGTTTATCTATCTATCTATCTATCTATCTATCTATCTATAATACACACTGTTTAATAAATAAAAATGGGGCGTCTATTTCAAATACGAAGTTTTCACTGTAATAACGTAACAACGTTTGAATGTGAAATAATACGTGCATGTATCGCTGCATATATATATATATATATATATATATATATATATATATATATATATGCGTGTGTGTGTGTGTATGAATGTATGCATGTATGTATGTGTGTGTGTGTCTATCTATACGTATAGAGATGTGTAGATACATGTGTTGAAATGACGTAAAAGATTTTAAAACCTAGTTTTCCAAATCTACGCTTTTACGAACTTATTTCTCTCGCAAACATAAGCGGCATGTTTCTCACCCAGCGTATCTTTTCAAATGAGTGAATGCTTCATGAATTTGGGAGATCTTCACATCGAGCTCGTTTGTCTACCGCTAGTTTGCTTTTATCATTTATTTCTCTTTCCTTTCACCTCTCTGAATCTTTTCACTGAGCTAAAGACTCTCCAAGTTAGCGACAGCAGTCCTGTGAAAAATCATGCTGTGATCATTAACGTTGTCATCTCCTTTCCTCACGCTAGTAAAACGTGTTTGTGTTTGTTTTTTATTTTTAGAACTTTTTGCCTATTTTGTCTTCTTTTTTTTTATCTTACTGAAAAGTGCTAATCAATAAATAATTCAAATAAATGTGTTAAAATTTCAAGTATCTGGAGTAAAAACCGTTGAAAAATATTTTTATTAACTTCTTTTTCAATTCTTTTTTTATATTTTTTAATCGTGTCAAACTACGTTAAATGATTTCTTAACTTTTAAAGAACCTGACCGGCTCTTTTTTCTTTTCTTTTCTTTTTTTTTTTTTTTTTTAAGCGTTTCACCCTAAGCAAGGCGAGAAGCCACTAGGACGCAAGGAGTTACAGAAAATTTAGAGCAAGATCAGATAGGAGTGATAGAAGAAAGGATGAGGAGAAGAGTAGTGAAATTTATTCTCTAGCTTGTTTAAAAATAATGTATGTTTTACAAAAATGAATTCAAGTACGATCTATTTAAATTTTAAATAGATCTTGTATTCATTTTTGTAAACATATTATTATTTTATTTTTAAACGTGCTGTGTCAAGTTCTTTTTTCTTTTTTTTCTTAAGTTGACATTAAACTTAGTAAGTTCAAACTAACTTAAAATAAAATTCATACAGTTAATTACTTTGAAATTATATTTTTAAAATATATTTGCGATATAAAATATATTTTTATAAAATATTTTGTAATCTGTCTGTCTTGTGTTATTGTTCATTCAGTAAAATTATTCGATACTTTTTAATTTTAACTAGTGAAAAATTCACGATTTTCCAATTTTAATATTCTGATGAATCTTAATTCTTAAGTTAATGACTGAATAAGCTCATCACGAGTTGTACATCCGTAGAAATTCTCCCCATCGCATTGTTAAATGTTTTGAGCTTAACAACTTTAACAAAATATCGCAATAACAGTTATGAATGCTGGTCGTTATTTTAAAAAGTAGGTACAAATGAAAATATTTGAAATTGATAACTTTTTTCCATTTCACTGAAACAGCCGTTAAACATTTCTTTCTTTCTTTTTCATACTGAAAACAAGTAGTGTCGTTTCCTCTTTTTTCACGCGGTCAAAACGGAGTAAGTCAATTATTTATGATGTATTGGAAGGAAACGTTAAGCACTTCCATTCTGTTTTCTTTCATTTTTTCACTGAAACCAAGTTGTGTCTTTCCACCTCTTTCCACGCGATCAAAACGGATACCCATTTATAGGAGGAACAAGAACAATTATAATAGGATTCTTCTTTACTTGTTAAGTGATACGAAATAATGTCTGTCCGGGCGTGTACTTGTTTGTGTGCATCCACAGTAGGGAAGGTTGATGTTGGAACTGTAGAGTCAGTCTACCTGGATTAAAAGTGAAAAATTATATCTTCTATAAAACCCATCCCCACCCGCAGATTAATAAATATTGAAAATATTTTTCAATATCTATCATACGTTTTAAAGTGTGTAGGTCAATTTACATATCTACTCGATTTTGTAGTGACGTTTGCAGGTCTGTTTGCCATTGTGGAAAATGGTTCACAGACTTTGGTATTCGGTGAGAGTGTAAAATAGTGTTTTAGTCTGTCTATGGAGTCTGTATCTTGTTTGATTTTTGTCACAATTGTAACATACCTGAGTTTCCTGTCCTGAGTAAGTAGGACAAAGAAGCCTTTTCAATGCATCATTTCTTAAGAAAACATATTCGCAGTTGTGAAAATCTTTTGGCGTGTAAATGTCTTTTGTTTGTGTTCTGCTGGGCAGGAAAACCAGATCACACATTCATTGTTTAAAGTTTTATAAGAACGATGTTGATTGGCTATAGGTGATTTGTTTTATCACAAAACTGTCCTGATAGTGTCAAGGATGTCCTAAAAACACTTCAGTTGCTGTGAATCCCAAATCTTCCTTGATGACAGTTCTGATGGATAACAAAACCAGTGGTAGATTTTATAACCATGTCCTGGAATCGTTATTGGCTGTTAGTGCTGCCTTAAGTTGCCTGAGAAAACGTTCAACTAAGCCATTAGCACAAAGATGATATGCTGTTTTGGTATGTGCTTGACTCCCAAGGGCTTTGTGAACTCATCGAAGAGTGTAGACTGAAACTGGAAACCTGGATCTGTAGTTATTATTGAGGTACAGGCAAAAATCGCTATCCACTCCTGCAAGATATTTTTAGAGATTGTTTCTGCAGATATAACCCTCAGGGAAACAACGACATGCCATATTGTAAATCGATCGATATTAGTGAATAGATAATGATGTCCATTTGCTTCTGGTAAAGGTCCCACTATATTGATGTGTAGGTTGGTGAACCTACCGTCTTGTTTGATAAATCGTCTACAAGGGAACTTTGCATGCCTGTTTACCTTGATTTTTTGACAATTTAAACAGGTTTGAGTCCAGTTTTTATGTCAGTACGCATGTAGGGCCAGACAAAACGATTGCTAATTAACTTGACGATAGCTCAGCCTCCAGGATGTGAGATGTTGTGAAAATGTTTGAACATATTTTTTCTCAGTGAAGGTGGTATGTATAGTCATAATTAACCAGTCCCCACATCGCAGACTAAATGGGGCAGGGTGTTCTTTCAAATGTAAAGAAATGTCCTCTTTTACTTTGTCTAATGTGGCACATTTTTGTTGTTCATGAAAATTCAATTTCGAAACCTTGTTGTATGTGGTCTTGGTGTTCTTTGCTATCTCGATTAGCGACAAGAACGTCATCGATATAAGCAAAAGCAAAAGTCAATTCTCTCAAAACTTCGTCGATAGGTCTCTGAAAAGTTTGGGCAGTATTACGTAACCCAAATAGCATCCTCGTGAACTCATAAAATTCAAAAGGAGTGGTAATTGCTGTTTTCTTTAAGCATTCTTCCGCTACTGGAATTTGCTAGTATGCCTTAACCAAATCCAGTTTTGTGAAAAATCGTGTAAATTTGGGAATGGGTATTTATCTGGAACTGTTTCTGCGTTAAGTTTCCTGGAATCGCCACAATGTCTCCATGCGCCTGTGTCTGGCTTTTGGAGCCATGTGTAATGGAAAGGAGTATGGGCTACTTGAAGGACGTATGATGCCTAATTGTAACATATGTTGAAATTCGTCTTTTTCCTATTTCATATTTCTCTGGGAGCAATCTGCGTGGTGATGTGTGTGTAGGTCGTTCAGTTGTTGTGATACAATGTCTAGTAGTGTGACGAATTTCGTCTCTATCTTTTAAAGGAGTAGGAAATTTTTTCTTTATCAATTCTTGCAGTTCATTAGCAGTTGGTATTGCAGAACTAATTCCTGTTGACGTGTAGAGTGAGGTGATTCCCTTTGCCTCTAACTTTACTGTTACTGTCGATGAGAGAGTGTATCGCCATATTACTGATAGGTTGTAATGAGATAAAAAAAAAATCCACTCCTAAAATTGTTTTTTTTCACGTGCGCTTGTGTGAAAATTCATGGAAAACGTCGTAATCCAAAATTGAGCGTTAGTAATATCTCTCCGTCTGTCTCAATTTATGATCCATTTGCAGTCTGTAGTGTTTACGTGGATAGTGTATGTTTTTCGTTAGGATCCGGTGGAATAACACTGATTTGTGCACCGATGTCGACCTAAAATATATATCAGGTATTTCTGTCCCGGATGTAAAATAGACGACATTTTTGTCCCATTCCAGCAGCTAAGGTCATCTTTACTTGCTGCTGGAGTAATCGTTTCCCTGGTGTGGTGAAGAAGTATGGGAGGTTCTTGAATTGAAGTTGCACGGTTCTGTGTAATTCTTTGTCGCTTTTCCAAACTTATAAATGATACCAACAGGTATCGTAGGTAAGTTGATGTCTGAAGGATGAGTTCGACCTGTCCCGACTTTTTCTGCGCGGTGAGTAAGATGGATCTTTGATCTCTGGGCGAGAATTTTTGCCTTCGTACCAAACTCTGTACTTGTATGGTGAGGCTGGCTATATTTTGTTCTAACCTGTCGGATGGTGTTGCTGTAGTTGTTGGTATATATAATGTGGTGTATACGCTTTTATCCTTGTTGTTGCCATCTATTCGCTATTTCTGATACTCTCTCTAACTAAATCATCGGGAGAGATGCGAGTATCTGTGTGCGTTTGTAGCTTGTCTGTCCATAATTTTTAACACTTCTTCGGGCATGGTATTGTCTCCTAATAACGATCGCATTTTCCTCAGAAGCTGTGAAAGTTTCCCAGTTTGTCCCAGATTCAAATTATTGAATTATTGAATAGATGGTGTAACCTTCTCTCATAGGATTTTACGACACGCCTAATGATTGCATTTTTCAACGTGTCGTAAGGTTTTTCTTCTGGCATTTCGTCAAGGAGATCAAACTACCTCTGTTGCCATGTCTGCAGAGAGTTTTTCGGCAACGTAGGCATATCGTGATATCGATGTGATTTTCTTTGCGTTAAAAATTGCGTTTAATTGTGAAATTTGTCGGGTTGTAAATGGGTAAATTTACAGTTATCATGGCTTCCATAGATTCGGTGGTGTTTGCATCCATTTTCTACTTCTTGGTGTTGTGGTTATATTTTTGCCACGACTTTGTGGGATAATTTGTATCATTTAGATATGTGGCTGAATATCGGGTTCATTTTATTGAATCCTTGTTCTTTCGAATCATAAGATTGCGAGTTTGTCTCGCGTCGGTTGGTCACCAGTTTGTAGTGTTAGTCTATTCGGATTAAAAGTGAAAAATTAAAACCCGAATGCCGTGCCAACAAATACAACATAACGCGAAGAAATAATTTTTACACTGGCAAAAAGAAAAACCAGAATGAAATAATCATTTTTATGTACATATTAACATTTGTTTTTACATTTTTACAGTGCGTTTGTTCTGGTCGTAACAAATCAAAGTTCAAAAGTTCAAATGTTCGACAAAATTTTCCATTTGTTAAAGTGTAGTTCGTAAAGTCATATGCCTTGGTCAATATAAAATGTGTATATGTGTGTGTGTCTGAAGCACATTTTAACGGAGTGTATGCGTGGCTTCTGTGTATGTGTGTGCGTGAAGCACATTAGGTTAAATCTGAAGTTTGTTTGTAAGCAAAAATCTTCGGAAATAATGTATCCCTGTACCTTTTTTTTTCAGTCGATCTTTAAAATTAAATGCTCAGAAATTGGTAAAAGCTATGAATCTCAGCTCGTTGATTTCCTAAAAAAAAAAAAAAAAAAAAATGAAAAATCAGCCGACCCTAATATACAATGCTATAGGGAAGGCTGGAGAACATCAGCGTTCTATTTTTTGCTGAAACTCAGAGTTAAACAGATGACTAAAATTGTTTTCTTGATCTTAATCTATGACAGTGCTTACATTTGTACGCCTCGGCGTGATGTCATGGTTGGCAAACTTGTTCTGCTAGGTCAGTTACTTCTGAAAAGTGAGTTCGATCCTCATTAGGTGCCCCCCCCCTACTCTCGGCCTTATGCCACATCTAAGCTACGCTTAGAAAATCATTCTGGGCACCTCGGGGTGGTGTACTGGTTAACAAGCTTGTCTCGCTAGAACAATTAAGACTGAGTAGTGAATTCGATCCTCACTGGGTGCCCCATACTTTCGGCCTTGTGCCACATTTGAGATATGCTTGGAAAATCACTATCGTCTTACATTTTTTTTTAAATAAATCAGAAAACCTTTCCTTTACGTTTTTTTTATTATTATTATTGCTATTTTATTATTTTTATATTTTCAAAACATTAATTTCTAAAAATTTTATGAGGAAAAGTTCTATAGGTATTATAAAATAAACAATAAAATTAAAAATAAAAATTAATAAATAATGTGTATTAAAAATCAAAGCAAAAGAAATATCCGCATTAGGATATTCTATGTGCTCTGTCTCTTCAGAACGTTAGGGATCATGGCTCTCCACAATTTCCTGTCCTTTATAGCTTTAAATAAATTTGTCTTTTTGTTATTTCTCCTAAATCTTGTTCCACCATCCGTTCACTCAACTTCGCTAGGTAGGTTATGTGCTGTTTTTCCTCTGCCCCTCTTGCCTTCAATCTCTCCCGTGAGTATCAAATTTTCCAAGCCCTTCATTCTTCATTATGTATTCTAGAATATTTAATTATCTCTTCAAGTATAAGTGTCCTTTTTGTTTTCATCTTGTTTAAAACTTCGTCGTTGCTCACATCTTCGGTCCATGGTATTCTCAACATCCTTCTGTAGAATCGTATTTCCGTTGTTTTATGTCGCTTCTTCATCTGTGATGAGATCTTCCAACATTTGCTGCTATATAATTTAATATTTCAAACTGAATTTTAATTGTTTGGAATTAATTTGTTATCACCATTTCAAACACTGATGGGAGTTTCCTTCCTTTCTTTTTATTTGAAGTAGTGTGGAACGTCAACATCTTGATTATGTCATTATAAACTCATACCAAGAGAAACCAAATTATAAACAAATACACATTTTAATTGTTAGTGAATTGCAGTGAATACAAGTGATGTTCGGTTTCTCATAATTAACTCCCTTGGCAATGCCAACTAGAATAACTATGATACATTATTTACAAACGAGAATACCTTTGAAGGAACATTTTTGATTTCCTTTATATTATAAAAACCGGATAAAATAGCATTTGGTTCGTCGGACAAATATAATATTGCTTCCAGACAAATAAAAATCAGACAAATAGAAGCAGAAGCTATGTGACATGAATACCTTCCTGACCTAGGCGTCATATCCAGAAGTGAGTTTTGATCAAATTGCTTAAACAGCTGTTTTGATTAGATTTAATGTTAACTCAACGTATGCCAATTGTCACTCAATTTGAAGAAAAAAAAATCTTGCTGAATTATATTGGAAGAAGAGATATAGATAAGAAATGTTTTTCGCATTTTTGTGGTAATAGGTACGTTATGCCAGAAGGAATATTTCCAGTTTTCATTTTCTCATTATAGACATTAGTAAATCCGTGATATACTAACACCGTAATACTACGGACAAAATCGAAATAATGAAAGAAAGGATTGACAAATGTGCATTATTCTCAAATAGATTTTATACACCCTTACTCTCTCTAATTTGTCCCACACAGAAAAATTACAACATATGTATAAAATAAGTAGTCTGAAAGGGGCGAAAAGTGATAGTGTCTTGTAATATTTCCCAACGGGAGAAATGACAGGTAGGTGGTGTCTTTTATGTTTCTGGGGTGACTATGTGAGCTTATGAGGTCTTTCTTCGTCGCAGCATACCTAGCAGCTGGCCTGGACAGATACGTCTTGCCCCCAAGCATGATAAGTAGCAACTTGCGTTCGACACTATGAACTGACACCGCTCACCGGCTGTCACGTGACCTTCGTGATTTCGTCTCACCCAAAGGGAGATAATCGCCTTTGTATCCCTTCAGTGGTTTTGAAGATCGTCGAAGCTGATTAATCTATTCTGAGGTGTCTAACAGAAGAGAAGAGACGTTTATGTATTTATTGAAAAAATTTCCGGCATCCCACCTTGAATTTATTAAGACCACGCCATATATTATTTCGCACATTTCTCTAGAGCTCAAACAAGAAACAGTAATTATTATAATTGGTTCAAGTTTTTACTTGCACGCTTGCTGACAATGCCTTAAACAAAAGATTAGGTGGAAAACCGGCATCAATACTAGAAAGAGCGATAACAATTAGTTGACATGAGAAAACTATTTTCTGTCTCTTCCAGATTCTGAATATATATGTATATGTTCTTTATGTTGTCATTTTCTTTAAGATAGCCTCGTTGCTTACTCGCTCCATACATGGAATTCTCAGTATCCTTCTGTAGAACCACATGACTTAGCAATCCTGCACTCTTTTCTTTGTTTCTAACGAATTTTTTCTCTGTTTCTCAGTACTTTGCTTAACTTTTGGAATGCATCTTTCCTTAATTCGTTGCATGTTCGGATTTCGGTGTTGCATTTCCCATCCTCTGTTAAAACACTTCCCAGATATTTAACCTTTTGCACTTGTTTGACGTTGACATTGTTGTTAAATGTTTACGAGAGATAAATTAAACTTCTATTTCAAACAAGAGTAACAGAGCTGTTCTTTTAGAGTAAGACTAGTACTTGTAAAATCAACGATTATGTATTATGACTGTGGAATCGTGGATTCCACCCTTTTTACGTGCGCGCGCGGATTGCACCCCTTCCTGTCACGTTCAGCTAGACATAGCAGTAAACAGCCCCTTTTTGGCTGTCGTGAGGAAGGTTGCTGGCTAGCTGCTCCTGGTTCCAGCTTGGACAGGATTTGAATTTTTCCCGCGCATTTTCTGACGTCACCGACGAACAGCGTTTTCAAGTCAGTTGCGGCCTGATTTTTAAGCTAGAAGGTCAACTCATTTATTCCGTGCCCCTAACCCATACGCGGGCCGGAATATCTTATTCTTAACTAACCAAAACTTCAACATGTCGATATCACACTTTTCCAAGACTTATCCTCGTCTTGTTGCGAACAGTATGTTGAACCTTTCTCCGTTTTCAGCTAGAAAATGTAGAGACTACGACACTGTCGTCAATATATTTTTCCAAGACCAACTACTCGTCTTGATGCGAACAACTTGTTCGAACTTTTCCTCTTTTACTACCAGAGTTCTACGACACCGTCGTCCCCACACATTTCCAAGACCAACTCCTCGTCTTGATGCGAACAACTTTCGAACTTTCCTCTGTTCACTACCAGAGTTCTACAACACGGTCGCCCTCGCGCCTTTCCAAGACTAATTTCCTCGTCTTGATGCGAACAACTCAATTTTCCTTCACTGAAGATTGTTGAACTTTTCATACACCTTTGAAACTCCTAACCTTTACGAACCAGTTCCCAAAAAGATAACATTACACACACATTATTAAACCTCGCAGTGAGTACTTTTCCTATTTGTGTACGCATACACCTTTCGTACAAAAATACATTATGCCAGAACTTTCATTCTGAAGGAACTTTTCCCGCCTTAGCCATCTTGGTTTTCTGTTTTGGCGCTGAACTTTAATATTCTAATGGTCTCTACATATTACCAACTGCCTACAGACAAAAAAAAAAACCCCAAAAAAAACAGACCTAACCTTTTCTGATAGTCTCCACGGTCGAGACTAGATTATTTGTTATTAAAATAAAATTTCATATATATATTTTCAACCAGACTCGTTTTCTCCTGTTTATCTACATTGTATTTTTTTATGCACTTGTTGAATGACCCCTTTTCCTCACTAAGATCACTCATTTAATATTTTTACTTTGTTTGTGGATTCGGTAGTCATAAGTAGTGTCTGGCACAAGGCCACCTTTTAATAAACCAGCACTGCATGCTACCGGGCCCGCAACAAGACTATCTACATGAAAATAAATAAGACTAATAATTCTTTAAATTAAAAAAATATTTTTATATTGTAAAAAAGACAAACGAACATTTAAACTTGATTCGATGCAATGCATAAGTGTGATTAGACCATTTCTTTTATAGTCGAGTATTTCGAGGAGGAGACAACTATGGCTGCCTTTACCACGTAAATAAATATATTTCCACACGTTATAACGACGTGACGAAGGTATCGGTAAATAATTTTTATTCAAGAACCTCTTCAGTAGAGAGTGGGTAGCAGCATTAGCATTAGAAGAAGATATTTTGTTACTTTGCAAATGTCACAAAAGCAGATATCCGTATACTTATCATTGACTTGGAAAGTGACCAGAATACTTTGATAAGAAATTGTTGGGTATGTGGAAGCAGAAATAGTGCTGCTGAACTACAAACATGTCGAGTAGTTACAACTAAATTCGACTTGAACCGGAAATAAATCTTGAGGCAAACTATCAAAGGAAATATTCAAAGCATTAATATAAATTAAGTACCTTCCTACTAAAAAAAAAGCGATTTCTAAAGTTTAAAATATATTTTAAAACAAAAGAAATCTTCCTTGAAGCTTTATTCTTAGTTTGAATCCAAGCTAATAGATTAAATTTAATATTCCCAACAAGTAAAATACTTTAGTGTATTTCAAACCGAATTTAAATTGATTAGATTTTTTCTACTTATCAGTATAAATTGATGAATTCAACCACACTGACAAATTTGTCAAAATAATAATAATTTTCTTTAATTCAAAAATAAAATATACTTTTCTGAAATATTGAGAAAAATAGCTGATTTAAAGTTTAATTAATCTGAATTGAAACAAATATTACTTACTTTTAGCTTAAAATATCGATGAAAATTATTCTTTAAAACAGGGTGTTTGTTGATGTGAAAAAGAAGTTGAAATGCAAGTGGAGTCTTTAAGAATATTTATTTTCAGTAACTTTAATATTTTCACAGTTCTATGATTTTCAAAAGTAAAATTGGGATGGAGTGATTTTGGCTATGGCATGATATGTCGCGCATCTAAGACGTGGTGTGTATTTTTTTAATAAACATTTTCTTTCTGTTTTATGCAAAAAAAAAGGTAGCTCAGATTGCTAGCTGTTTAAAATGCAATCTGATTGTTTGATTGTGGTCACTTGACATTGCAATTTTTGCGCCAACAATTGATGATCATAAAATTTTGTTGTCCAAAATTGTGAGTGTCATAGTTCAGTGAACGTGACTAACGGAAAAGTGTTAAGTAGTTCAAGTGTAAGGAATTCTTTTTGTTGCACATTAGTAACAATACCAAAATGTTCAATGTACAAGAATTTTATTTGGGTGTCTGTATGCGCGCGCGTGTGTGTGTGCTTGTGTGTCTAGAATTATTTTTAGTGTTTCCTGCTATATCGAAATGTGGAGGATAAAGTGACAAGTAAAAACAATAATAGAATAATGATGATAATGATGACCCCCCCCCCAAAAAAAAAACAAGAATTGTTCGTGTGTCTATATGTATATATGCGTTATGGTAAGTAGCCAGGTGCACAAGAATTTTTATTTTTGTATGTGAAGGAATAGCGGTTTATCGCCTTAATAATAATAATGATTCCATCAGTAAAATGGACAAGGACGTTACGTGTGGGCGTATACGTGTGCTGGTGTGTGTGTATGTGGATATTCCTTGGTAAAGGTGCCATGTTAGAGTTTATTCAGATGTCGTTTGTATTTTTGAATAAATATATTTTCTTTTTTATTCGTGTTTTGTCTGTGATATTGTCTGGGCAACGATAAAGTGAGAAGACTTAGAATTTCAGGGAGTTATTTGTTGTACATAAGTCTAAATGCCCTCCGAGTGCTTTCTGTCTTGTGGTGTCACGTATTTGCTGGCATTCTTTTTCTGAGGGTGAGTTTGCTTTGCCCGATATAATCTTTGTTACATCCTTTACATTTAGTGGCATATATTAGATTTTTTGATGGACAGGTGAAATATTTTTTTTACAAGAAAAGTTTGTCCTGATTTAAATTTATTCATTGTGTCTTCAACGAGGTTAATGCAAGTCTCGGAATTAGAGCGACCGTCCTTTTCGACATTTGGTGTTGGGTTTGCGCTAGGTAATTTGGTACTGTTGAGTAGTTTCTGTGGGATTCTGGCTGTTTTTCGCTGTTGATTATTTTATGTTCTTCGAGAGCTCTTTTCATTCTTTTCATAAAATAATTAAAATTAAAAGAATTTTTCATTGAAATCCCACAATTATCTGGGTTTTTTTTTTTTTTTTTCGAAAAATTTCCAAAAAGACGCTCAAATTTCTCGTCCAAATTTATGGTTTAGCATTGACGCCAGAAAAATAAGATTTTTAACCCAAATTTCCAAGGTTAGTAAGAGAATAAAACAAAAATAATTTTTTACATAAATAAATTATTTTATCTCCATTTTTAATAATAACACTGAGATTTTGATGATAAAACTTTGTTTTCATCATGCTTTGGGTATTTTTTCCACCAACTCTCTTCTTTTTTACTGATTTTTTTTTTTAGTAACTTAATATGCAATTTAAACTAGATATGAGAGAAAATTCACTTCAACCAGAATCTCAGTGATGTATATCGAAATTGATTTCATGGAGAAAACAAAAAAAATGTAAAGGACGCAGGTGACAAAGTTCAAATGTTTGAACTTTAAATGCGGGGTTAACATGGCTGTAGTGACATCTATTCTGTTATCAGTATTAATTTTAGACATGAGATATTTAACCTTTTTGTCTCTAACATCAAATTAGGAGGGGGTCAAAGGTATTTTTACAGACCTTTACTCAAAAGATTATTTAATGTAAATATCTAAATATTATGGATGATTCCAACATATCATTCATCAATTTTGGGGATTTATTTTAAAAGTGGACTTCCGACCAGCTGAACCTTTATGTACAATTCGGAAAATAGAAGGAAATGAAGCGAAATCTTACCGCACCGACCCAAACAGGAGTATTATTTAAATTGACTGGTCCGTTCGTGAAAAAAAATCGAATTTTTTTTTTTTTTTTTTTTGTGGGCGGGAAGGGGATAATTTTTTTAGTTTTGGTTTACATACGGCATTTGCTAGAATTGAAAAATACTGAATTTTATCAAGTGGAATCCTGTTCATAAATACAATGTCAAATCGATCCCCGCCTTTTTAAAGAGTCATCGGTACCTTGTTTTTAATTACAAATGTCAAATTTTGAACTGTGCTTACGCTATTAATATCTATGTAAAACTGATATTGTCGAACTGTGTCCTGCACCCTAAATTTCATAAGTTTAAAACATTTTTGTAATACAGTCGCTTGTTTTTAATATTTTCTTAAAGTAATTTTAATTTTTTTAACAGAAACAATTGCTTATTTAAAATATTTTCTTAAAGTAAATCACATAAAAATGTATATCTGTTTGTACGTACGTTATTAAAAAATCTTTGTTATCAGGTCATCCGATAAGTTCTGTCCGAATTTTAACTTTTTGTTAAAATGAACGAAATTTAAAGAGTATTTTATAATGTCTAATGAAGCTGAACATTATTTTTATGTTTAGATGCATTTAAACTGATCAAATTTTATTTCAGAGAACAATAAATTTAAATTTTGTTTGATTAAAACCTTGCTAACATGGAAGTACCCAAGAATCATTTGAGGCACATAATGCTTTATTAGTTCAAGAAAGGAAACTCAGCAGCCGAAGCGGCTAGAAACATTCACTCAGTTTATGGAGAGGAATGTGTGAATGAAAGAACTTGCAGAAGATGGTTTGCAAAATTCAGAGGTGGAGATTTCACTGTTGAAGATGAAGATCGAACCGGACGTCCAGTTGAGTTTGATGAAAAACTTCTTGAAGCAGCCCTTGAAGAAAATCCTGCTTTATCAGTTGAGGAATTGGCAGTGGTTCTCAGTTCAAACCATACAACTGTTCATCGTCATCTTCAACAACTTGGAAAAGTTCCTAAACTTGGAAAATGGGTGCCTCATGAATTGTCTGAAAACAACCTCAAATCCCGAGTTGACATCTGCTCTTCTCTCCATTCTTGCCAACTTGTTTCACCTTTTTTAGATAGACTTGTGACTGGCGACGAAAAATGGATCTTTTATCGAAATGTTAAGCGTCGTAGACAGTGGCTTGGTAAAGGGGAAGGACCCAGGCCACAGCCGAGAAGGGAACTTCATGGGCAAAAGATTCTTCTTTCAATCTGGTGGGATCGTCAAGGAATAATCCACTTTGAATTCTTGCCACCTAAGGCAACAATTAATGCTCAAATATACTGTCAGCAATCAGAGCGTTTGAACCAAGCTTTGAGGAAAAAAAGACCTACTCAAGTGAATTGAAAAGGGGTGATATTTCATCAGGACAATGCGCGACCCCACACAGCAAAAATCACGCCACAAAAGATCGAAGTACTTGGTTGGAGAAAATTCCTCATCCACCTTCTTCTCCCGATCTTGCTCCTTCAGACTACCATTTGTTTCGTAGCTTACAGAATCATTTGGAAGAAACAGCTTTTGTAACACAGGAAGAGGTTAAAACTGACATTTGTGAGTTCTTCGAATCAAAGCCAAAAGAATTTTACAGTAATGGAATTAGTAAGGTTGTTAATAGATGGAAGGAAGTCATAGATAATCAGAGAAAATACATTGTTGATTGAATCTGTAATTAAATGTAACATTTGGTCACTTGTTTTCTTTATTCAAAATTCGGACAGAACTTATGGGATGACCTGATAAATTAAAAAAATCTGTTTTGCCAGAACATGTTTATTAATTGGAAGAGGTAAATCACTAACTTTAAACTTGACATTTATAAATAAAAACAAAATACAGGTAACTCTTTAAAAAGTCAGACATCCATTTGAGACTGTATTTATATTATAAACAGGACCCTAATTCTAAAATAAAATGATTCTGATAAATGTGACTTGAGGAAGGTTTAATGAATGCTAATCTACAAAAATTAACTTTTCCACCATACCCCCATTTTTTTCCTTATTGTTTTACGAGCGGACCAATTTAAATGGTGCCCAAACTGATTTAAGCGTTTTAAGCATATTTCGAATATGATACTTTAAAACGTAAGGCAGAAGATGAATCAATCATCAGCAGATGAAAACTTTCATGCAATAATTATCTCGGCGAGAATTTTCTGGAGTTAACTTTATTTTCATATGCGACAAAGTAAAATCGAGAGCTGCTCACAAAAAAGACTGTCAATCAATTGTTAAATGAGGCAAGAAATGGCTTGTAAATTTTAATGCTTCCGAAACGAAACTGCTATCCTTTAATCCTCCTAAAGAACCATTTCTGTTTTCCATCAGCATGACTGACGCTAACCCCCAAGAGAACAACTCATTGAACCTTCTTGACCTCGCGTTCTCTATTGACATGAAGTGGAGCGATTATATTGAATCAATTCCCAGGTCTGCTACTAAAAAGGTTGGTTCACATCTACCATCCATCTGTGTATTGCTGTTATATCTGGTCCGGTGGTACGGCCATATTTCCCGAGATTCTCGATAAAATCCAAAGAAAGGTTTTTTTTTATTTACTGATAGTTCATTCCATAGTTCTATGAAGGCACAATAGAGTAATGGATTGCGGTTCGAATTGAAGAATCGAATTTCAGTCGAGTTAGTTGCATTCACTTACGTACCTTGAGAAAGGTATGAATTCATCTCTTCTCCCCCGGCTATGGGTAAATAACAGGATAGACTGAGTTCTGTAGCCTTAGGTGGTAACCAGTCTAGGAGAAGGAAAACTTTGAATTCGAAGCCATCTTGCGGAGGGATGGGGGTTCCGTTAGGTTATCTTGCCCAAGACACACTACTTCTACAGCGGCAGCCGTACATGTGGTGCCTCTAAGACTCGAAAGAGTTACGGGATTGATGATTGTGATCGTGAGTTCACTGTATACAAAAGTCCCAAGCGCCACTCAAGGTAGAAGGTTACTGAGGGAGATTATAAATGAAGGAAGAAGTAAAAGGACGAGTAGGATAGATATCGGTTGACCCTGGATTGTAGTTGTCGGGGAAGTCTTCTCTTGGGAGTTTGTTCCACAAAGTAACAATTCTGGGGAAGAAGCTGAGTGGAACTTGCTTTTTTTTATCAAAGGGACACGAAGGGAATGAGGATGATTTGCCACCGTGAAAACAGCATGGCGTGTCCTAGCTGTGAAGGTCCGAGGTGATGGCGCTAAGGAATGTAACTCGTTCGAAAATCTGCCAAAGTAATAGCGATATAGCAGTAAAAGGCTGGTAACGTTTCGTCTGTGGGATAAGGGTTGCAGGGTGGATAATAATTCATCGCCCACAAAGTCGTGTAAGCGGTTTTGAATTGTCGGAGCTGGACAGTGAGGATTGGGCAGCCCCAGCTCAGATATGGCAGCAATATTCCATTCTTGGTCTGATCAGACACTTAAAAAGATAGAGCATATCAGCGGGAGACGGTATTTTCTGGAACGATACGAGGAACCCACCATTCTTCAAGCATCTTTTGCGATGGCAATGAATATACGCGTTCCATTTGACATCGGGAGTGAGCTTTAGGTCTGTAATGTTATTGATCCTGACCTAGCATCTCGACTTTACCCCCGCCCTGAAGTATCTTCCCTCTGTCTTTTCTATAAATATTTTCAATGCAGTTATAATGAGCTCTTCTCCTTACGATATCGATCACGAGAATATAAGCGTACTAATAGATAGGTTACTAGGTCTCATCGTTTTACTGTTGAAATAGCTATATAAATTCTATTCTAATAGTTAATTTCCTCGCACTTCTCGCCCGTGGAACTCTCTTTCGGTTTATTGCTTCTCTACAACCTAAAATCTTAAAAAATGTAAATACAAATCAATTACAATCTTCTATCTTCCTGAAACCTGTTCTTTTATTGTCCTTTCTCATCACTAAAGTCTTCTCATTGTTTTCACTCACAATAATAGCTTGTGTCTTAGTATGTTTATCGCCTTGCTTGGAGTGAAGAAAAGTATGCTACTGTCAGGTCCAATCTCGGTAATAATTCTTTTGCATTTGTTGCACATGTTTATTCTTATTTATCCATTTTTTTAAAAATGGAATTCACCCCAAACAAGGCAGTAACACCACCAAGACAGACGGGGCTACTGGGCGTGGAAGAATTAGAAAATAAAACATTGTGAAGGAACGAGAACAATGGAAGAGTAAAAAGAGAGTTCCATAAGCGACAAGTGCCAGAAAATAAACTAGCCAATTCAACTGTAAATTGACGAGACCTTATTGCCAATCTAGTACTGCGCTTTAATTCATAAAATCTAGGTACCATAGCGAAGATCTCATCCGAATAATTATCTTGAAAGTATTTTAAGGCACAGGGAAGCAACTTTATGGCGGTGGGAAAGTGGTTGAAGCCGAGATGCCAGGCCAGGACCAATAATATTGCTGACTCTTCTTTGGATTTTATCAAGAATCTCTAAATAAATAGCAGGGACATCGGAGCGAATGGTAAACTTATAGATAGACTGCATAATATTTCTTATTACTCAGACACTCCAAATACTTACTCGGGCATTATTTCTTATTACTTGATTGTGTAGGCATCCCTGTTTTTTTTTTAAAACAATGGAATTAATATCTACCAACATATAGTTTGAAAGTCATATTAAAGAAAATATAGTCTATTAGAAGTTATTAATATTTTATGAAATTAATAATACAAATATTTTTATAAATCCATTCAGTAGTATTCAAAAAATCGAAAAGAATGAAAAGTGAATCATAATGTGAGATGGTGTGTGTGTGTGTGTGTGTGTGTGTGTGTGTGTGTTTTCTTATTGGTGTACATATTATATTTAGTGGGTACACTTGTATGGGTAGACCTCCATGTTTTTTTTTAACAGTGAAATTAATATCACCCAGCCTAGAGAGTCATATAAAAGAAGATGCGCCTGTTTATAGCAAGGAAACTTGTATTCCCTCAATATCTGTTTATATCTCAGAGATGAGGTATTATTATTACTTACATTAATTACATCATTCGGACTGCTATCCTCATCTTCATTGCCATATTTGCAACGTTTCCGCCCAGTGGATAAAGACGTTGGTTAGATCCACTGACTAGACCCAAAGAGTTGTGATTTCAATACCAGGCCACAGCAGTGGTGAACCAAAAAACTTGGAGAGTTGAGTTAAAGGGAAATAACTGAGACACCCGCAAGAAGCATGGTACGTGAAACTAGAACAATCTACCCTAGTGGACGAAATAATGGGTTCGGTTCGAAATTCCAATCACCTGAAGAAGGCCGGAGCGTATAACATCAAAACGTTGGGAATATGGCAATGAAGATGAGGATAACAGTCCGAATAATGTAAATATTGTATTCCTTTTTTAATCTGAGAAATCCCTTCTCACCAGGCGTGCTTTGCCATTACGATAAGCCATTACAGCAAAGCAAAGCTCAATTGCCCTATTTAAGAAATGCACATCTTTCATTGGCCTGCATCTGCTAACTTTATTTTTGCATCCAAAATGTTTGGTTGTTTTTGGTTAACGGCATATCAACCCGTATGGCTTATTTAATGCTGAAATCTGAATGAAAATACAAAATTTAAAATCAATTCAAGACAATGACATTATTTCAAGATTAAATTATAATTACTTCGCCACATTATTTTTTTAACCAAATAATTTTACAAAATCAAACGAGGTGTGAAAACTTATTTCTCCTTCCAAGAAATAAGATTAGCCATAGCAAATTTATTTTTAATTTTTTGACAATGTATGCCAAGTTTTCTATTTTATTAAAATCTATTGTTGGCCATTTTTACGATTAAAATGTATTTTTATACTTTCTAGTAGTTTTTTTCCGGGTTGACTATTTTCCCATAGTTGGGACCTTAACAGGTGCTACCACCCCAGGTAAAAGTGGACCGGATACAACAGCCATTAAGACGTGGTTCCACGCTCCTCAAAACCTCCAATCTCCTGATCAGTGTGCTTGCTACCGGTTGTAGTTTATCGTCATATCCTGGATTCAAAATAATTAATGTAAATTTTAATGAAACATTATTTCTTATTACTATAAACATTATATTCAGTGGGTACGTATGTTCGAGTAGATATCCCTTGTTCATTTTAATTGAATACTGTAAATATACTTAGAATTGCTTGTGCATTCCAGAGTCAAAATAGGTCTATATTTACACAGTTAATAAAACCCAAAGATGTCTACTGAAACGTGTGTATCCACAAAATATAACGTTTAAGTAATAAGAAATAATGTCTGATTATAAATAAAATCCATTCATTTATTAGAAATTACATGGACATATAAATTACATGTGAATTTGGAAGAACATGGGAAAACTGTAACAGTGTGATTAAACCCGATGTAAAAAGCAGAGAAGACGTGGCTACATAGTTTTTTCTCCCCCCCCCCCCGCAGCATACTGGAAGAAGCATGTATCGACGATTTCAAACGAATCATCTTCGACAACAACAGTAGTGACTGTCAGTGAATCTTCGTTGACGATCATGTATCGGCGACTTCAAACGAATGATCTCCAACAACAACAAAAACGATCAGTGGCTCTTTGATATTGATAAAGATTTTCTCAACCGTAGATTTTTTTTTCTGTGGAGCACCTATTTAAAAGTCTTTTCTAAACTCTGTATTTCTGTGTACCCAAAAACTTTAACTCAACTAAAAACTATTTTTACTCATTTTCGACTCTTTTGAATTCATGTATATACAGTGTAACCCGAATATAAGAGAGTTGTCGGGACCGGAGAATAAGTCTCTTATATCCGGGTTTCTCTTATATCAGGGTTTGGTCTATTTTATATACATTAACACAGGCTCTAATTTGGGACCAGAGAAAATCTCTCTTATATCCGGGTTTCTCTTATATCCGGGTCTCTTATATCCGGGTTACACTGTATGTTTGTTGATACAAACGGTTTTTTAACAGACATGAGGCCATGTTTTCATTATTTTTATTTTATCATTGGTTTGAATTCTTTAATATAAAAAAAAACCTGGACGACAGAATTTTCTACAATAGTAAACACGTTATTGATACCATTCAATATTGACTTCTGTTATAAAACCATACATATAAATCTAATTAATATTATAATAATTTTGCTCTTTATTTCGTAAAACGTATTTTTATATGGTTTTCGTTTCTCATTATTTACATCTTGTAAGTTGACTCATTTCTGGGACACGTAATGAGAATGGAGGACTTAGAAAATCTTATACTCACAAGACGGATAGAGGGAAAGAGAGACAAGGGAAAGCAATGCGTGATATACTTAATGGGCTTAAGCAAGAGGATGGCAGAACAGGGTCAGGAGAAATAACAAAAAGACAATCTTATTGAGAGCTACAAGTGGAGAGCCATAATCGCCTACATCCTGAAGGGACACGACGCATAAAAGTTGACGAATAACAGCAATAATTGAAGTTATTCTTTCATCAGTATATAATGTCTTCGATAGCGTTTGTTACTAAGTTTTGTCAGACGAAATCGGAGGCTCCTGGTATGAAGTTATATACTAAATGCAAATGTAGGCGTGCATTTGTACATGGGAGTGTGCACGCGCATGCGTGCAAGTGAATTTATAAAGATTAGCGGCATACTTTTACTCAACCACGCATTTAAATATATTGTTTTTTGCCAGCACTTTTATTTTTGTATATATTACAGCGTGCTGCACCTTTACTCTTTCTCTCTCACACACGCAATATATATATATATATATATATATATATATATATATATATATATATATGTGTGTGTGTGTGTGTGTGTGTGTGTGTGTGTGTGAAAATATATAGAAAATAGGAAAGAACTCGTTAGGTAAATCCAAAGTTCTTTAGTATTTTTTTTATTATTTAAAAAAAAAAAACAGTGCTCCATACAAAAGTAGAGCCTAAATATAATTATTTATTTAAATGCGAATGAATCATATTTTTAAATAAATAATTATATATATATATATATATATATATATATATATATTTCGTTGAAACACCGACCTGGAAAGAAATTAACAACACCAAAAACAAACACCATTGAAAAGAAGTGGCTGAAAGTGCTTGGGATAATTGACAATACGGGCAATTTTTTGCTTGCTATTACCAAGCGAAAAATATGTGAGAATGCTGGAAAAACTAAATAAAAAATTATTTTTTTCCTGTATGCCATAATCAGCGAAACAAACAAACAAACAAACACACACACACACACACACACACACACACACACACACACACACACACACACACACACACATGTATATATATATGTATTAGTCTGTGACACTTAGGAGTGTAGTCTACACCCAAGTAGAAACGCTAGTGCCTTTGATTTTGAAAATTACTATAGTCAGTTTCACGAATCCTTTTTCCATGTGGACGTAGTATAGGATCATACCACGTGACAAAGAGAAAAAGTAACGAACTTAACGAATCGTCCTATTTTGGCATTGAAATGTCATAAGCCTTGAACCTCTAAAAATAAATATAATCAGGGATGGGCAATGAAAAATAAAATAGACGCATTCGCTTTCAATGACGTTTCGTTACAGCTAACGGCAACTCCAAAGGAACTGTCTTCAATCGTCTATCCTACTACGACCGAACAAGACCACGCCTGGAAGTTCAACGGGCTTGTATTTCACACTGTGTATTTAAATACTTATCCTTTATTTTTCCGCACCTACATACAGACTTTTATTTGAACTCAGACATCTGAAAGGAACATTATTTTCATACAAAACTTGTTTTTATCAACCAACTTTAAATTGAACTAATTTCCTTTTTGTATCTCATTTTTTTTTGTTTGAATCATACAGATCAATTATCGTTATTGTTATTCCGCTAAGTTATAACAACATCATTAATGATGTTGATGATGATGATAGTAAGGACTTCCGGTCCACTAGAAAATGCTGGGATCATGACGGGTCCAGTAAGGAGTTTAAATAAAG
>CAHIKZ030005246.1:207500-212500 GCA_903632075.3 Acanthosepion pharaonis | reverse complement strand
GGTCTTAGTGTGAAGGTTAGAACTGGTGGAACTGAGCAAGGTAGTTCTTCTGAGCACTTCCCATACAAATAGCGATAGAGCAGCGAGAGGCTTGCAACGTTTCATCTCTGGAAAGGGGCTGTAGGGTAGAAAATAATCACATACAAAGACGCAGAGACAGGGACGATAGGCGAAAATGTAAAGTCCGCACGGCACTAGTTTGGTTTTCGAGGCATTGAATGTAACTCGCCAGTTTCCCCCTCCCCCCCAGTGAGCTTACCATACCCATTAGGAAGAACTTGATAACTACGAAGACTCTTCCAGTGATTCCATAACTAGAGATTGTGCAACAATCCTCTATGCCACACCTTGTCAAAGGCATTTGAATTATCTAATGCGATTGTTCTTGAGATTTATTTATTGTCTAGTGCCTCGCTGATACTGTAATAACAGTTATAATATCAGCAGTGAACCGAATCGATCGAAATCCGTACTGCTTGTCGATCACGAGGTTTTCTCTATTAAGGTGATCAACAAACTTGTTGATTATAGATTCAAAAAGTTTTCTAATGGCACTGAGGAGACTGATGGCTCTATAATGAGACGCGGATAAGCACTCACCCGCATTCTTGAAAACAGGGCATGCACTTGACACCTACCCCAGAGTTGCAAAGGATTTCTAATTCAAGCAGCGGTTAAATAGTTTCGTTACGATAGGGGTAACCTAATATCCTTAAGGACAATCACCGAGATTTAAGAACGTTAGCTTTCTTCATAAATCTCAAGACTTAAGACTTGAGCTGTGATAAAAAAAAAATATTACTCATATATTGCTCAGTGTAACTGGGGAAGTCGGGAAGGGGATGACCTTTGTTATCGAACGTGGTGTCAGAGGCAAAGATTGTTACG
Source organism: Acanthosepion pharaonis (assembly GCA_903632075.3). NCBI lineage: Eukaryota > Metazoa > Mollusca > Cephalopoda > Sepiida > Sepiidae > Acanthosepion > Acanthosepion pharaonis. The sequence goes on along the minus strand of CAHIKZ030005246.1, from coordinate 211,612 downwards.
AAGAGCTTTGTCTTATCTGACGAGGATGAGATGATCTCAGGGTCATTTATGATAGTAGGCACAGACGCTTTGCCTCAATTCAAAATTTGGTTGGAGATTTTCCAGACCTCCAGAGATCTAAATTGTTTCGACCTTGGCCTGGACTACTTGTGCATAGCTACACTTTGCATTATCTTGAACTCTCTTGAAATTATTACAAGCAGTTCTGACTGCAATAAGTGTCCTACTCCACTATTCTCGATGATAAATTGTAGCAGTGGTTACGGTGAGTTATGGCTGCAGTACATTCAGGGTTGAACCAGGGCTGACTGTTCGTTTTTTGCTGGATTTTATTTCTGGGGTATAAAACTTTCCATTCCAGAAAGGATCTATTCCAAGATGAGAGTTTTTACCAATTAAAAAAAAATCGGCTGTAGAAATTATATTGTCAACCCCCCCACGTCAAAAAAAAAAAAAGAAAGTAAAATAACGAAATGCTTTTCTAAAAAAATTATTCACATTTAATTAAACACTAGGAGTCATAAACATAACTTTAAAAGGACGGTTCATACTATTTTCCTGTTACCCAATGGTTGCTGCCAGATAGAAAAGGGAATTAGCGCTCGCGTCACAGATGTTCATTTCAGTTTAATCCAAATTGTTGTTTATTTACGTTTGCATGTATGCATTTATATTTTAATTCATTGACAGATCTAAAAAATACTTCTACAAAATTAAAAAAAAACTTAAATAAAAAATTCTGTTTATTACTGAAAAATTTCCGAAAAGTTCAATAAGATGTAATAATTATCTAATTTTTTGGATTCAAAAGTTTTACGTTTTTTTCTTCTTGTATTTATTTTATGGTTTTATTACTAAGTCCAGGGTAGGGGTTGTTCAGACTGAATGGGAGGGGGGATCTATTATTCTAATGTCTTATTTCAGACGCGGTCAAATTGTGTGTATGTCTTGTTGCGTATACATTAAATGACACAAACAAACGTAAATCACTCACGCACAATACCGACGTATGTACGCATACACAGGGTACGGCAGAAATACCTTCCACTTTTAAAACTGTCACCTCTATGGTGCTAGTGAACTTAGACAAGTCGTAATGGTGTTTTCCTCTAGCTAATGTCTTACCATTTTTTCATATACCATCAGTTAACATCATGGCTGTTGGAAAAATTTTTTAAAGTCTAGTGAATCTTTAATTACAACGCAGAGAGATTTTCGTGTTCATTTCATGTTACGTCGGAATAACGCTGTTAGAGATAGAACATCGATACTGCTATAGGGTGAAAATTTCAGGGCCACAGGTTCAGATCTTAGAAGAAGACGTCGAACCGCTAGAACTCCAGAAAATGTCAAAGTTCAATTTGAGCATAAAATGTCTAATGTCTTCTACCCACTTTCAGCTTTCACAAGTCATTATTAAAGAAATTGTGCATTTCTGTTTATGTGTGTGAGTGACGTAGGCGCGTGCGCGCACACGCGCGCGCGTGTGTGTGTGTGTGTGTGTGTGTGTGTGTGTGTGTGTGTGTGTGTGTGTGTGTGTGTGTGACTTTGTTCTTAGGTGTTTTTCCATTGTTTCAAGTATTGCGTTTTCACGCGTCAATTTTGCAAGTCATACTTTTTTCAAATTATTTTTTTAATGTATTTAATATGATTTTTAATAATTTTTAAATGGAATAATATGCTATTGGTTCTTAAAAAAATAAGCACGACAATGGCACCTAACGATGCATGATGAAAAGTTAAATTAAAAAAATTTGAAAGCACATTCGTTGGTCTTGTAACGATCTTGTAAATAAACTAAACAAGATAGAACATACAATCTAATTTATTTATGAAACAGAAGCAAATAGTCTATGACCTTTCTTTGATATCATACGGATAATGATCTAAAACAGGTATGGGCAACCTTTTTCAAGCAATGACCTATGGCTCATCACAAGGCGGGTCGCACGACTAAAATGATTCAAGGTATTTTTTCGTAGTAGGAACCTCAGCTATTTTCATTACAGAAGACAATATGCATAGAAATGGTAGTAAAGTTTTAATGTTTTAGAAAAGATTTTCGTACAATTAAAAAATTGAAGTCTTGGTTTTATATTATCATTAAAGACAGTATGATTAACGCATGTCACTGCGTGTGATTTATTTCTAATTTATTCATTTGAAAATGAAAACATTTCTTCTTCAGAGAAAAAAATTCTAATGAAATTTTCCTGTTTCAAAAACAAAAGTTGTTTGCATGTATGATCTTCCTTAGTGAAAATCACTAATGGTTTAAAATTCTAACAAGATTAGTTTCCCCGAAAGTTTACAAAATTCAAAAAACATTGTTTATGTAAGTGGTTATGCATGAGAGTCTGTGAGTGAAAAAGTGAGAAAGAAACAAAATAAAATTTTAAGAAACGTTATTTTGCTTATGAAATTAAGCATACCATTCAGAAAGACCAAATAGGCCGCATGTGGTCCACAGGCCGCAGTTTGCCCATGACTGATCTAAAATATAAAAATCGATCGAAAATCAATGTGTCATCAAATAACATATTTTCAAGACATAATAAACCGAGAATACAGGTGAAATACGTGGGTAGTCGGAAAAGTTCATAGGCTGACTGTGAGGAGTTATGCTAGAAATGTGAAATCCTGCATGCGCTAATTGCAATTCTCTTTATTAATTACTGTATTGTCTCTTTCCATGTAAACTGACATATGACTGTTCAAAGTTGATTCAAAAGCAACAAATAGCGACTTCTCTTGAAAATAAACAAGATTTGATATCGTTGTGTTATCAAGTACTACAGAAAAAGAAGTTCGTGCTGACATGGTTTCTACATTAGGCGATAACGCACCAGCTTTATCAACAATTCAAAAGAGGGAAGCTGAATTTAGGAGGGGAAGGGAAAGTCTTGAAGATGATTCAAGGTTTGGACGTCCTGCAACTGCCACCATCTAGGAAAACATTGATCGTATTCACCACAAGGTGATGGATAACAGGTGACTGATTAGAAATCAAATAGCCAATGCTATTAGCATATTGCATGAGAGAGAGTTGAGAATATTCTACATAATGAAGTTGGCATGATTAAGATTTCTACTCGGTTGGTACCACCTTTTATGACACCTGATCAAAAGCTCACCAGGCTGATCACATCATGGGAAATTCTGACATTGTTTGAGGCAGATCCAGATGATTTCCTTGAACATTTCCTAACTCAGGATGAGTGTTGGGTTCATCACTTTGAACCAGTGGCAGAGAGACAATCTATGCAATGGAAACACCCTTCCTCATCTGCAAAAGAAAGCTAATGTCGCTTCATCTTCAGAGAAGGTGATTGCCTCAGTTTTTCGGATGGCAAAGTCATTGTCTTTATTGACATTTTCAAACAGGCCACGTCATCAATGGAGAGTATTATGTCAACTTATTAAGGCACTTACGAAAGGCTATCAAGAGCAAACGCACAGGAAAACTGACGAAAGGAGTCTTGTTTCTTCAGAATAATGCTCTACTACACAAGTCCTTGGCTTCTGCGCTGGACCGTGGCTTTGATCATCCTCCGTATTCTCTTGATTTGGTCTCATCTGACTGTCTGTTCCCCAACAACAACAACAACAACAACAAAATCACTTGGCTGGGGACCAGTATCATAGTGATAATATCATATCTGCTGTTATTGAATTTATGCCAACGGGATGAAAGCTTATTCACCAATAGGATCCAATCACTGCAACACCGATGGAAGAAGTATGAGAACCACAAGGGTGACTATGTTGAAAAATAAAACTCATTTGGTCACATTCCATGCGAGTATCTTGGTCAGCCTATGAACCTTTCAGCCGACCTTTGTAGGTATATCAATATTTACACACAGATGCGTAAAACATGTGTTGTGGAGGTGGGAATAACAGTTAATTGCATGTAAATTGCGGTTATCGAATCGAATTCGGATATCGACTAAGTTTATTTATATTCACTTCTGACTACGACTCTGTTGGAACGCATGAATTCATATCAACCTTTGCCAACTTTGATCTTAAAAAACTTAAATACAGTGTCAATTACTATCCTCTGTCTTCTTAATTCTTTTCCTTTTATTGTTTTTTCACATAGTGGTTTT
>CAHIKZ030005246.1:65000-205000 GCA_903632075.3 Acanthosepion pharaonis | reverse complement strand
GTACTATCCAAAGGACTGTCTTTTTGACTGTCCAGAAATTTGAAGCCCGTAGATTTGTGCTACGACTTGGAAAATTTTCTCCTTCATTAAATTAATGGAATATTTCTCCACAGAATCAACCACTAATTTATACAGAATAACCTCCATCAAAACAGCAATAGCAGCATGGCGAGGCAGTAACGCAAAGCTACAAAATCTCCCCAAACAAAGACATAATCATCAAACATGCTGACAAGGGCGGTTTAATCACCATTTTGGACAGAAAAATTGCAACGTAGAAGCAGAAAACCAGTTCAAAAACCAAGATTTTTATGAAAAACTCACCCAAGACTTCAATCATTTCATATCAGAACTCTAAACTGTAATTAGCCATTTATACCACAGTATATAGTTAGAAGTTAAGGCTTTAGTTCCGGAAAAAGGCACATTCTACACTATCCCTAAATTGCATTAACTTCCAAAATTAATCACAAACACAGCCACCAACCTCTCAACAGGAATATATACAAAACCCCACAGATACAATCCATCCGCCCGGTGGATCGATAATTTCGGGAATCGGGACTTTGGCACAACACATTTCAGGTTACATTGACCATATCCTCAAATCCTTAATACCCACTATTCCGAACTATATCAAAGATACTACACATTTCTTATAAATTCTACAAAAAATAGATAGGTTACCAAACGATTCGCTTCTTGTGGCTATGGATGTAACATCCCTATACTCCAACATCCCACACGAGGAGGGAATACAAGCTTGTAAGATTTTTTTACGTACTGGAGGCTTTCAGGAACACAACACACAAGACATCAGCAACATTATAAAAATCATATTCACGCATAACAATTTCGAGTTCAACGGCCACCATTTTCTTCAAGTCAGAGGCACAGCGATGGGAACTAAAATGGCTCCAAATTATGCGGACATATTCTTGGATGTCATAGAACGAAATATGTTGTATAGATAACACCTCGCACCCCCACTACCACAGATATATAGACGATATCTTCTTTATAGGGACACATGATGAAAACACTATCCAAGACTTTAAACAACATATCCACAATTTACACATCACCATCAAATTCACAATGGAATATTCTACCACTTTAGTTCCGTTTCTTGATATACTGGTACGTCTAAACAATAACTACATTTCCACAACACTATACACCAAACCTACAGATGTTCATTGCTACCTAAATTTTAACAGCTGCTACGGATTACAAAAGCACATAGAGCAACTTTTCAGTGACTTTTTCAATAGGAATTTTCTTTCTATGTGCCGTGTCCTTTCAGAACGGAGGCGATCATGGCTCTCCAGCACCTTCTATACCTTGTAGCTCTCAACAAGTTCCTTCCCTCTTCTACCTCTCCCAAACCACGTTCTGTCATCCACTTGCTTAAGACCACCAGATATGTCATGCGTTGTTTTCCCTTGTCTCTTTTTCCCTCTATTAGATCCGCGAGTATCAGATTCTCCAGGCTTTCCTTCCTCATTATGTGTTCCAGGAACTTCAGCTGCCTTTTCCTGATACCAACTTAAAACTATCAAAGTCAAAAGTTTTTAAACTAAATAGAAATACTCTTCTAACCTATGAGACAAAAAAAAGAATAATTCCAGAATTCCTCTGTTTTTTTTTTTTTCACAAACTTTCCCATATCTTTCCAGTACATAAAAATCGACCACACAATTAAAAAGATATTTAGTGAGAATCCCCTCAACGCCAGTAGACCAAAACCTACACACACTCCTAACATAATCTAACATACACAAAACTATCACCTCATCAAGGGAACATCACCTGCAATAAACTCCAATACCAAGTTTGTAAATATGTCATCAAGAAATCTTGTTAGAAAAATATACACCTCGAACTTGGATCCTCTAGGGGAAAACCGTCATTAGATCTGACGTGTCTTGACCTGCCGGCCATGTAGATCTTCCTGATCAAACAAAACCCGAATAGTGCTTCGAATCCTGCCGGAGGGCGCATATTTTTCTAACAAGATTTCTCGAATATTCGACCCGGATGTAAATAAATAAATATACTGTTTACTAATAAAAACAAACCATCCACTCAAATATATATATATATATATATATATATGTATATATATAACTATCTCATTCTGCATTATGTGGAAAAATAAAGTTTGAACTTCAAATAGAGACACTCGTGAAAAATACGTCGATTACCTACTTTTGAAACACTGGCGCTATTTATTGAAAAGTGTATCACGCTGCGACTTCGCGTTAGACTGCAATGATGCCATTCCTATAAATGGTAAACAGGGCGTATTTTGGTATCGGCAGCTTTTGAGAGCATCATTTGCTTGCTGTTATTAAGTTTTAATAACGGATCCCCTAATACGGAATTTTGTATAGAGCTTACCTCCTTCTGCGAGAGCAATACAGGGGAATATTCAGTAAAATCATTTGAAAGTCCTTGCACCACATGATGAGTAAAGTAAGTACCTACCATAAGGAACAGTTTGTTGGAGTTCTATTTTTATTTATTTGTTTAGTTATTGCCACCATTTGCCAAAGGAGTTGCAGTCATTTAGGTATATACAAAACTGTAGATCATCTCTTAAAAATATATATGTGGGATCAAATATTTCGTCTTCTGTTCCTTGTCACGTGTGCTATTTAAGCCTGGGGAACGTGCCCAACGCTGTGAAATGAGTGCTTCACAAAACAGGTTATGCAAACAAACGTTAGACGACGTCGAGTATCAACGCGTGGGCGTGAACGACTGCACGTGTTTGGGTGTGTGCTTTAAGATGAGAACAAATTCAACTGCAAACGTTTCGATTCGTCGAAAGGCAAATACTGTACAAATTTTGTCTACAGGTAATTATGGAAAGTAGGCATATGAGCTATTTTGAGACATGCGAATTTTTTTTTTATATATACTTATCATTAAAACACAAGGCATATGAAGCAAGCCTCAGTCAACCATGTTGCAAAATGAAAAAGTAAAAGTGAAACTGATTTTAAATGTGGCCAACAGGGATTTTAATATAGATTCATGTAGAAGTAAAAAGAAAATGTCTGTCGACAAACACTATCTTTAGTAATATGCTATCTATTCAGTTACTCGCGCATGCATTCACACGCACGCATATATATATATATATATATATATATATATATATATATATATATTACTATTATTATTATTATTATTATTATTATTATCAAATATAACAGACAATGAATATCTATTATGTCTGATCATAAGCCGTTCTAATGTTCGAATGTTTGCTTTAATTTCTGGTGAAAATAAAGATAAAAAAGTTATAATATTAGACAGATATTAGTTGATAACACAATAATACTCACAAATACATCCAGTAAAAAAAAACCTTCAGATATTGGAGGCCATCTACATTAAAACGAAGCAACCCGCATCAACAAAATTACGTTTCAAACTAGTCACAACACATCACATTGCATCTAGACATTGGTTCTGTTGTAATACTTCGGTCTATCACGTGATATGACGTCATAGAACCGCATCTTGAACTTACGATCTGTGTCTGCTATTCAGTGACCGTTAACGTCGCATAACAATCTTCTATGTCAAAATTACAAAATATTATCTTTGACGTTGGATATTTTTGTTTCATCTCTGTATAACCACAACTTAATAAAAAAATATCCAAATGTTGAACAATTTTTGTCTTTATTTATACCAGAAATTAAAGCAAATAAAGTACACTATATATATATATATATATTAGAGAGCAGAGAAAAAAAACATTTTTCTGAATTGCAAGCTGCACTTTTCAGACATTGTTTGTATGATTGTAACAAACACCTGTGAAAAAATTTCAGGCTATTTCATGCCCACTTTCCCAGCAGCATAAACTTTTACTTTACACCAAAAACTCGTTGTCATCTATTGTTTACCAGAATAATAAATTGTACATCAGTAACGTCAATTTAATTCCAAAATTATTTAAGAGGTACACCATATTAGCATATGTTGAAACTTGACTAATGCATGGAATAATAATGCAACACAAAATGTACTTAGAACAAAATGTATTGAAACAAGAAAGTGTACACAATATTTACATATAGTCCTTTGTATATTCCTGGTAAGACCGTTCCTGGAGAATGTGTTGACTGAGTCGCAGTCGGGCAGAGTCTCTGGTTGAATCTCTTGATTCCTTCCTCTCTTCCCGGTACCAACCATATTTATATGGTCGGTACTCCACTATGCAAATTAGGTGGATCCTACCACAACAGCATATTACAAGTTAATAGTGAAATATTTGTTTGTGTGGAACCTGTACATCATTTTCTTAGACAATAATCTTTGCCTCATATATCGATCTCTCGCTTTGTATCCCGTCACTTCATTGCAAGCTTTAGTCTACTTTTATTCCTCTTTCGACCGCCTGACTACTGTTTGGCCACTTGGGCACAATTAATAGTGTCTCAAGAATGTCATTAAACTGTTGATCTGATAGAGAAGCATTGTAAGGAGACTCAGTCTTGATGTCATTCATCCAGTTTATCATGGAATGATAGTTTTTTGCTTGCCACTTTAGTTTCGGAGTCACCAATTTTCTCATGTTGACTACAGGAGACGCATTCCCATCTCCATCTTCACTGTTCTCCTCAGCATCAGTGTGATTTAACAAATCCTCATCAATAACAGCAGCAGAATCTTCTTCCTCCTCATCAGAGCTGTCAGTGCATTCTTCCATCTGCTGATTCTCCTCTAATTTTTCTTATTATTGAGGCAGCTTTTTCTCTAGCAGTTACGACCTCATTGACACACATACCAAGAAGAAGTTGATCTGTGTGGACGAAGTATGCATTTCTCTGGACAGTCTTCTTCACTATCGCCTTCTCTTTACTATTCAAGTTTTTCATATATAGAAGCGATTGGAATACGTTACTTGACCCGTGTGTTACGTAAGGGTGAATCTTGATGTAAAACCATATTGGAGCACTGAACTTTATAATTATAATGACGATTCTTTTCAGCTCGTGGCTGGGTCTTAATGTTGCTACATACATCCTGATGATTCTATTCCATAAAGTATTACACACTGACACCCAGAAAGAACCTGGCTCAATAGCAGCCAACTCATCATTAACAATACATGTAATAACTCCTTTACAAATCTTATACAGGTATTTCTGATCTCAGGGAGGATCTTTCTTCACTTCTTCATTCAGGACAAAGAAATCAGTGAAACTGACTGACTGGAAGGCACCAAGTGGCAGCTCAGACAAAGGATCCTTGATCTACTTTCCAATGGGACCACGCCAATGCTCAGGATCACTGGTTTACCATGATAGTGATAGAAAACAGTGCGGAAAGCTAACAGATGAAATAATGGAGCAGGTGACCAAGTAACTTTTCAAGATGGTGATTGTCTTCATTTTCTGATCCTACATTTACATTGGTTTTAACACTAGCAACACATACAGTGGGTTAGATTTTTCTCCACCGGAAACTCGTGAATAGTTTTGGCAATCTGCTTTCCGTGTCTAGTCTTGGGAGTCACATGCGTGAGATAATCATTGACAGGCTCAACCATGATGACATAATGATCCTGCACTATCAACCTTGAATTCTATTTATTCTTATCTGTCTTCTCATTCCTTATCATAACACATCAAGCAGTTGGTTTAAAATAACATTTGGAGATGTGTATTTCATATCTTAATCCCGAATAGGACGCCATTTAGTTTACCATATCACACACTTTTTTAATAGCATACTTAAAAATATTAATTTAGTAATCCTGTTGGGTTAACTTTCCTTCCTATTCCCTAATTAGTATGCTTAACCGGTCATGTGACTCTTAACGATCACTGAGTGACACGCCCGTGAGTCCAGAGGGAAGTTTTGAGGTAGGTACTGTGAAGAGTGGATGCTTCTTCACCACATGGAAAAAGCATAGCATTTTACAAAATGACGTGCTGGAAATGTGAGTAAAGTCTAACTTTTATAATATTCGTTAGTCTTGATTTTTTTTAAAGTTCTGAGGAAAGGTGTGTAACATATTTCTAAATATGTTTTTTTTTTTAATTTTTTTTTTATTTTGTATGAAATGAAACCCTTCTTTTATGTTCTTCCATCTTCTCCTTTACTTTTTTTTTTAATGCTGAAGAAATAGCTGCACCTATGACAGACGCTTTTGAGGTCGTCTATATATATGTATTTGGCACCAACCAACAATGGCACCTACGAATAATATGTCTTTATGTAGTTTCACTTTAGAGGTAAGATAATAGTAATGCTTACAAGTCAGCTACAGTGGTCCGTTTTGGAATGTGTATGACATCACGAAAAGATATGAAGAATTCACAGCGACTTCCGCTCGTAGTAATAAATTTACCAATTTGATTTTAGAATGGCAACTGTTTGTTATTTGGTAATAAATCCGTCTAATCTAGGCGCAATAATGTTAATAGACGATTTTTTCTTAGGGCGTAGGCGATTATGGTTATCAATATAATTTGTTGCTTTATTATCGGTAAATTGCCATGCGTTCTTGTAAAGATAATGGCGTGATTGCCCGTTGCCTTCTTCATGTTTGGAAATTCATAGTTTTCTTTCACTTAGACCGGTTGCCATCCAAAGTTAGAGAAACCAGTCTACCCTATTGAGAGAGGATAGCTAAGAAGTTAGTAAGAAGAAAGGAGTTCATCACTTTTCTCATTAATGTGAAAATGAACGCAAAAGATTAGCCGAAATTTTGAACTCGACACGTCGATAAATTTTATCCACTGATATCCGTTACACTACCCGAACTAAAATTTAAACAGAAACAGCAGTTAAGATGATTTGTTTTATTCAAATTTTCTATCAAGAAACCTGCACAAGTTTTGACGGTTTGTTCGACAGCTGCCTTAACTTCTTCGTATGTTTCCGTCAAATCGCACTCGCATTTTTAGCACGGACCGCAGTAATCAACTTGTACCTACTATGTGATTACCAATGAAAATGTGTATGGATTTACACACAGTAGAAATGTTGTGGATAAACTCGTTACATTACTAATTTAACAATAAACAGAAAAAAATAATAATAGACAATAAACTAATTCTGTGGTGAAGTGAATTGTTTGCATGTTAATATATATTGCTTTCATAGGAAGCCAATATGGAAATTGGATATTCTAGTGGTATAACAGTTATTGTCGAGAAAAATGGAATCGACGAACCGAGTTCAAATCCTCAGCTACTCTGTTGCGTTCACTACTTACTGATAGCTATAGGTTAAATAACAAGTAGACATTTATTCACTAAATGTCTAATCATAAAAGATATTGGTTTGAACATTTCCATGATATGGTGGCGACACCTACTATTAACTTTACACGCCGCTATCTCATGACTTTTGGCACGTCATTGTACATATCCCGATGTTTTATGACTGCTGGGTTATGTATATTCCGTAGAGTATGTGACACAAAAGATAAAATAAATGAAATTTTCCTGGCTTTTATAACCGCAAACATTGACATCTGTATAGTATAAAATCCATGTATAAGTTCACATTACATGACTGAACAGGAAAGACGATGTAATCTGTTATTTTCATATTTTTATCTTAAGAATGTTTATCGATTTTTTCTTTATATGTACTACTGGATTTACCTGTCGTTTTCAACGTATGAGGATCCAACAACTCAGATTCGAATAGCTAGACTACCCACACATAAGATTCGATTATCGTGTTGAAGTCTTTTGGAAGAGTCGAATACAGAGAACTGATGCACAAGGTCTCCAAACGGCTCTCCTCAGGTTTTGAATTCAGAGTTGTCTTTCCTCTGGACAGTTTACCACACAGTATGTCCTGCTATTTAGCCATAGTTGGATAGATGGATTCATACCTTTCCCAAGAGTATTTGCACGCAAGTGAATGCATTGAACTCGACTGGAATTCGAACTTGTCTTATCATTGATTGCTCTGTGAAAGTACATAAAGTAAGAACAACATTGACTTTTAATTTTATGTTTCATTTCATGATCTGGAACAGCTTTGTCCCAGGAAACCTTTGAACGATCATATTGTCTCAGTAGTCATTTTATTCTATAGCCTTATTCTTGGCAGGGTTAATCTGATGAAAACCCGTTCAGAAAAGATAGAAGTTAGAGGAAAAGATACAAAGTAAAAACAAAAAAAAAGTAGATTAACAAGTTTTTTATGTGGACATTTCGCAGAAGAAGTAGCAAAAAACAAAAAAGAAAAAAAAAAGAAAAAAAAAGCGAAATCATTTGTTGCTTAAAAGGATGAACGAACAAACAGATGAATTTGATTGGTCGATAATTATAAGTTCGGTTTTAAATTGTATTTAACTTTATCTGACTGTGGGAAATAATTCTACTTGATTTGGCCTTTAAGCGAAAGTAGGAATAAGTAACGCCTCCTCCAGCAAGCATAACAAAAATTAAAATAAATATTTTATGAACATTGGTATTATAGATATAACAACACTGCCGTGCCAAAAGTTCTGGTGTATCAACATATAAAAGTAATGGTAGATGGCACCACAGTACCTTGATGTCATATAATACTCAGACTTTTATCAGTTGTGCCCTGACATTTGGTAAGTCAGTTTGCTCATGATCAGGTGATATGAATTAACGAGGCATTTTGTAACTTCTGCTTAAAGTATCATTAAAACACGTCACAAAGAACTGTTGAAACAACTAGGTAACCTTGACATATTCAGGAAGGATATTAGAATAATACAGAACCTATACTGGCAGTAAATTACCTGCATAATGTTTGAAAATGAATTCAGTAAATATACAAAAAAAAAACATAGTGGTGTTAGACTGGGCATATAACTTATAGAGTGAAGCTATTCTGAAAGAATTAGAAGTCCTACCTGGATTGATTATTGGCGTCCACAATCTAGAAAACATGATATATGCAGATGACACAGTGTTGATAGCAGACACAGAAAGGTAACTATAAGAACTCCTACAGAAAGTAGTGAAGGAAAACAAGAAAAAATCATTTGCAAGAGGACAAAATACAAGGTTTTTAGCAAAAGGAACAGCCCATCATACAAATTACAAATTTGAAATACCAAAATCAAACAAGGACAAAAATATAAATATCTGGGAAGTGTTTTAACAGAGTGCAGAAAGTGAGACACTGAAATCCGAAGGCGGATTGTGACAGCGAAAGATGCCTTTCAAAAGCTAAGCAAAGTATTAAGAAACAGAAAATTTGAATTAGAAACAAAGAACAGAATACTGAAAGTTTACGTAATATCCGTCTTCCTCTACGGCAGTATACTAGACAATTTCCTCACAGATGAATAAGAGATTTGAAGCAACAGAAATGTGATTCTGATTCTACAAAAGGATGCTGAGAATCCTAGTGATCAAATGTGTGATCTAAGTTTGAGAGAAAATGGAAAAAAAGGACGCTTATAATTTCTAGAGCGCATCATGAGAAAAGAAGGCTCAGAAATGTTGATACTCACAGGACATATTGAAAGAGTGACAGACGAAAACGATGCATAACCTTACCTAGCGTGCTTAAGTAAATGGATGGCGGAACAGGATTTAGGAAATATAACAAAAAGACAAAATTTATTAAGACTACAAAGGACAGGAAATGGTGGAGAGCCATAATCGCGAACGTTCTGAAGGGACACAGCACATAGAAGAAGAATTGCTTAATAAATGATTGATTCTTGCAAATCATAAATTCAACTTAGATTTATTTATTAGAAGAAGAGGGGGGAAGAAGAAGGAGGAGGAGGACAACCAGTTTAAAGAAAGAGTAAATATTTTATGGACATTGGTATTATGGATTTAACTAATTCGTTTGTTACTATAGATTTAACTAGTCCGTTAGGTATTATAGACCTAACTCGTCTGTTTGGTCTGGCAACATTGTATTCTATTAAAACTAGTTTTACTTTTGTTTAATACATGAGTGTATCAACAAATCTGTAGCTTGATATATACTTACTTGTGGAATGTTGATCTGAAATGTTCACTGTATAATATTCAATTTGTGTGTAATGTAAGTTATTGGCGCGGAAAGTGAAATCGACAAGCCGAGTTCAAATTCCGGCATAGTTTTACTTTACTTTCAGACAAACGTCCTTGGAAATGGCATGAATGTATCTCTTCTCCCCCACCAACCTCTACAGGTTAAATATCAGGGTAGACTGGGCTCTCTAGTCTTGGTTGGTAGCCAGAAGGGACACTCTAAATTCAAAACAATTGAACAGATAACGGGAAACTGATTAACCAAAAAGTTATGTCAATTCAAACATGTTAATTAAATAGAATGTTTGGATGACCGTGATCACTTACATGTTTAATCGATGTGATTCATAATTTTTGCCAGGATTTCTGAGATGGGGAGTTATCATTATTTACACTACGGGACAATGGCTTCATGGGTGAACGCGTTGGTTTGTGAATTTGGTGACATAGTGGTTGTAAATTCAATCCATGGGTCAAGCAGTGTATACTTGCACTCAGTAGAAACGTGCGAGCAATAACTAATCAGTACTAAATAAAAATAAGAACTAGACGATATTCCTAGACATAAACAACGGAACCAGGACAGTCTACGGCCGTAGATTAAATAAAGGGTTCAGTTAGGAATTCCCTGAACTGAATGCAAAAATTATGGCAACATTCACCAACTTAAACAAGGAGACCACACAGAAGAATTGCAGGAAATTACAAAGTTGTCTGGAGGCTATGGTTGAAGCTAATGGCGTTTTTATTGAATAAATTTACTCTTTAGTATTTCAAGATTTTTTGTGTAATTTTTGTAAATATATCTGTTGAAATGAAATGTCAGTGTTATTTTTATGTTTGCGTAATTTAGACGACAATTTATCTATCGCAGCTTGTATATCCATCGCACCCTGTTATTGCATTGAAGCTCGTGAGTAAGAAAAAAGACAATAGTACTTCATTCTTACGGCGAGTAAAAATACTGTCTTTTCGCCGTCTATTCACAGTAAGTTCGATAGATAGTTTTTATTCCAGAAATATATTTAACCTTAAAACGCTTGATATATAACACGCAAGAAACAAAATCCCAAAATAAATGCCTTGTGAAAAAAAGACAGGAGGCAATGAGTACACGAAAAATTCTAGTAGATAGTCATAAGGTATATATGATTTGTTAGGGTAGGAAAAATTATTATTTTCATTTATTTAATTGGTTATATGATTGATTGGTTTTCTACGGCATCTCAACCCTTTGCAGGTTATTTAAAGCCAGAAAAGAGATTGTACAATTTTTTTTTGTGTGATAATTATTATTTTGTGATATAAGTTTTACTAATTAACCCATAGCTGTGGGAGAAAAGGTGGATTCATACCATTCCCAAGGTATTTGCACGTAAGTGAATATAACGAACTCAACTGGAATTAGAAATTGTGTCTTCGATTAACAAATCTGACTCATTATCCATTACACCACCCGCACCAGCACCTCGTATTCCCAAACGTTCACCCATCTAGGTACTAACAGGCTCGGCGTTGCTTAACTTCGGTGATCGTACGGGAACCAATGTTTCAATGTGATGTGACCCTAAGCATTTATTCAATTAATAATAATAAAATTACAACATTTTAATAAAACTAATGTAATAATAATAATAATAATAATAATATTTTCTGCTACCATAGTTTCTACAAATTGTTTTTTTGTGTGTGAGTGTATGTGTGTGTGTGTGTGTGTGTGTGTGTGTGTGTATATATATATATATATATATATATATATATATATATATATATGTATTTTTTTATCTGGGCTTGACATGGATATGTCGAGGAAATATAAATATTTTTGGACTATATATATATATATATATATATATATATATATATATATATATATATATATATAGCAGAAACACGCACTCAACTATAAAATGAATGTCCTATTACAAAATTTAATAAACCGTGCAAAAGTTAACTCTTCAACGAAAAAGATTTTGTACGCTGAATTAAAAAAACCATTAAACAAACTTTTATTAATAATGACTTTCCTAATTACATTGTTCATGAATAAATTAAAAGAGCTTTTACAAATATTAACATATATATAAAAAAGAACATAATACTTCCTCAAATAACCCTAAATACATCAATCTATTATACTGCAATCAAATACATTCTAACTACAAACAAGATGAAAAAATACTAAAATAATTCATAAATACTAATATAGTGATCCCGACAAAAAAGAAAATTAAAAAAAAACCTAAAAAAAAACCAAAAATCACTAATTATATACTATACTAAATTTAATACAACCAACTTAATCATCAGCTCTGTCAACTAATTTTTTGCAAAAGACCAACACAATAACTTTATTGAGGAGAATTTACACCTCGTATGTCGGATTCTAGTTCGATTGTACAACATTTAAAGAAACATTCCTGCCTACTTTCCCGATTTAGAGAAATATAAATTGACAACACAATTATACTCCACCACAAAAATAAATAAAAAAAAAACTTCAAATTCTGGAAGCCCTTTATATGAAAACATTATAAATAATAAATAAAAAACTAAATAAAACTAATTATGAATATAGCAACAAGATTTTTAAATATTCAGAACAGCAGGGTTTTGAAATATATAAATTGTAATTCTTGAAAAAAATTACAATTATAACAGAATGTTTTAAAACACGTAATTACAATTTTTAGTAAAGATTTTTACAATATAAATTACGTTACCTTCCTTACATAGTGGTAAATTTTTGAATTAACAGAGCGCGTTCATGCGCATCCACAAAAAAATCGTAACTGTCAATTGTATTAATTCTTTGTCTTAGCAATTCACCCTTAAATATGATATTGGATGCGATTAAAAGTACTTGGTGAAATAAAAAGTACAAGAACAGCATCTTTCTCAATCAGTTTAATTAATTATAGCATTAAAAAAAAAAGATCCATGAATATGAGAGGAATAAAATTAAAATAAATAGACGTAATATGTCTAAATTATTCAACCATACATGCTTGAATGAAGATATGCTGCCTAAATACACACACACACACACACACACACACATATATATATATATATATATATATATATATATATATATATATATATATATATATACTTATTCATGATAATATCGGCGTATCAGGCGATCACAACGTGCGGTACCTTTAGAAAGTGCCTGAAAACTATATCACAGGTTTATCCACGCCTTGTGAATGAAACTGAAAAGGAACAGTTCCGCCGATGGTTGTTCTAGCAGAAAGTCATAAGTCATTGTGACCGCTAGCGTGACCAACAATTCGAACAAGGACGCTTACACCGAGCGTCCCTGTTCAAACTGTTGATCACGCCAGTTGATGCGCTCTCTCACTGAAACTGTAAATATGATTCGCTCAGTATAGCTGCAGTATAAACCACAGGTGGGCTCTCTGGGTGTTGAGCAAACGCATATATGCATCAGCAGGCATGCGCGCAACAAAGAGTGGCTAGCTATGCCACCAGACAAAACTTACTTTATTATATATTAAAAGATTCCTTATTGTCTTTATGATTTTTTTTCAAAATGAAAGCCAAAGATATGACTTTTTTTGCCAACGCTAAAAAAAGTTTACGTTATAATTTCTATTTATTTTTCTGGATAACAACTTTACTTGGCCTTCGGATAGAGACAAACGCGTAGTATCTGTGAGAAGGCTTGGCCCCAAGGATTCCAAACTTGCTGTAGTATCTCATTGCACTAAAGAGAGGAGAGTTGGTGTAATATCGACCCCGGCATGACAGTAATCTCGAGGACTGGGTAACATTTGTCCTTGGTCGATATCCGTGTGGGCGGTTCACATTAAGTCGACCTTCTATCACATCCTGTCACAATGGGAGGTCTGGAAAATATCACCGAATACACAAGCTTAAGTTTGAAAGAAATTTAAAACAGTGATGTACAAAGGTGTACTGTAAAATTTTCAGACTCGCGGACTTCATTGTAGTGATCTTATAACTGTTTATAAAAAGCAAGTTTTATGGAAACTTATTCTTTATAACAACCAGGCTGATTTGATGTCTATGGCAGGTAACTAGCCTCTAAATAATAACAAGACGAAATATCAACAAACATGGACAATGAAACAAAAACAATCTAGCCCCGCTAATTAATTTCTGCTTGAAATTACTTGAAAGTTTTCCGGATTGAAAGAGACCTGACGATGGCTGAAGGACACAATGGTCGAAACGTTGCGATGATAACAACATAAAAGTAAAACTGACGACATTTGTTCGAATGTAAATAATATAAATATCATAATTTATTTAAATCGTATTTTTAATAAAATGATTAATATTTTAGTTAACTATTTCTTTAAATTTAAATAATATTGTTGTCGATCGAATTCTGAAATTAGTAAGTAATATTTTAATAAAAACTAGAAGTCTTATTTAATTTAAATAATTAAATATTATTTTATCTGAGGTTGCCGACAAAATTCTTAAATTAGTAAATAATTTGTATTCAATACTATTTTTAATTAAAATGTAGTTTATTTAAATATTTCATTATGAAATATTTCATTAAAATAAATTAAACTGAAATATTTTATTAAGAATATTACCTATTTTAAATGAACATATTTTTTAATTTACTTCTAAAAATAAAATTCTAAAATGACAGTTGTGATAATAAGGTTCTCAATGGCGATAAAATTATCTTCTTCCTTTTCTTCTTCTTCTTCTTCTTCTTCTTCTTCTTCTTCTTCTATGTGCCGTGTCCATTCAGTAATTGGACGGTCATGGCTTTCCACAACTTCCTGTGCTTTTTGACTCTTAGTAAAAGTTTTTCTTTTGGCTATCTCTCCTAAAAATCCCTGTCCTACAACTGAAACAAGCTCGTTAGGTTGGATATTCGTTGTTTATACCCCTCTCTCTTGTCGACTGTTAAAAAATAAAAATGTTTATTTGTTGATTTATTAGATATTTTTTTCTGGGTTGGTGATTCTCATTAACACGTATTCTTTTAAATGGCATTTTCTTGTAACAATTATTCCCGTGTCCTGCGTACGGTACGTGCGCGTACGAATTAGAACTACGCTTTCAGTAAAATAAACTAAGCTAAAAAAACACCCCCCGCAAAAAAAAAAACACTGTAAATAAAATACAAACAAAACAAAAAAAGAATGACAAGGTTATCCTGACCCGTTCCGCTTTAACGGATTCTTTACATCGGTCGGCATCGCTGATGAAATATATTGACTAAATAAAATAAAAAATAAATAAATAAAAAATTAGGAAAAGAAAAAGAAACTTTAATATAATAAGTGACACATTATTTAAAAAAAAATGATGACGGCGGCGTTCATTTTTTACTTATATTTATATTTTTATATAAGTGAAAAAAAAGAAGAAAAAATGGAACTAAAATTGAACACATTTATTATTTCCTCCACCTCATCTTTTTTTTCTCTTTCTTTTCCTCCCTCCCTCTCTCTCTCTCTCTCTCTCTTTCTCACATACACACACACACACACGCTCTCTCTCTCTCTCGCTCTCTCTCTCTCTCTTTGTTCTTCCAGTTTTTCCCTTCTTCTGGTTGTCTGTTGCCATAACAACCAACAGCTGCAAATCTAGCATCAAGTCTCGCCTTAAGAGAAGCCCGCCAACACTTACTGTCTGGGATTTTCGGGGAGTGTCCGAATAATTGGGGTAACCATGGCAATATAAAGTCACGTGATTGCTCCGATGTAATCGTGTGGGTGGTTACCTATTTTAAATGAACACGAATCCTTAAAAAGCAAAAAAAAAAAAATGCTTCTGCAAATGCGACAAAGTGAACTGTTGACTTGAAACTAATATTATTTTGTATGCGTAAATTAATGCAAAAATAAACTAAGCGGAAAATGGTTACTGCTTATATTCGTCCATTTTGAAGTCATTCTAAGTGCAATGGTTGAACGTAATAATCATTAGGAAGCTTGTTCTCAGAAAATTTTCTACCTGGTTTTTCAAAGTTTTCTTAGGTGTATGTGAAACTCATTTCAACGCACTATGTCTCTCAAATTTGGCGAACGGAAAAAGACACACAAGAAAGAATAACTTATGCTTATCGGTAGGAAAAAGTCATAGAAAAAAAAATTATTATTTAAAAAAATACAGGCACGGTACCACAAAATAAAACGTGGGTGATGGATGCTAAATTAGATGTTAAGCTTTTTTAAACTTTATATCTTTATTTTTCTTCAATTTTAAATTCTATCTATATTTTTATTTATTTTTAAATTTTAACCTTTTTTTTATTATCTACTTTTTTGTTTTCCTTATTTTTTATTCTTTTTATATTGCTTTTTGTTTGTATTTATTTTCAGGAACGAAACGATTTTTAAGACATAATAAATAAATATTTTTTTTTACTATTGTTGCTCCATCTTTTTTTTTTTTAAATAATGGGTACATTATTAACAAAAATATGCTCCTATTTAAATGCGTTAAAGTTCTAATAATTTACTGACTGACGTGTTTACTTAGGCGTTAAAAATTCGTGTCATTATCACTATAAAACTTAGATAAAAGTTGGAATTTATGATTTATTTTGAAAAGTAACGGTACAGTGATTCTTTTATAAAAATGCTACAACTAAAATCTCAATAGCACAATCAAAGATAGAAGCCAAATTGACAATTTTAGTCTTTTGCTAATTAATTGACCATATTTTCAATCAAATACTGAGTAATATTTAAATTCATATCGTAATAAAATAAACGTCTTCTATCGCAAATATTTAGTTTATTGAAATATTATTTTATAGATGCGAATATAATGTTGCAACATGCCATAGATAAACATTACAGATGTCTGAAATCCTAGCTAACAAAATGACATTGCTTCAATGTCGCTTCAAAGTTATATCTCTTGTATGTGCCATACCACTTCAGGACGTTGACGATCATGGCTCTCCACAATGTCCCGTTGTTTGTAGCTCTTAGTAAATTTTGTCTTTTTCTATGCCTCCTAAATCTTGTTCATTTACACAAACTCATGGGGTAGCTTATGCAGTGTTTTCCTCTGTTCTTCTAGCCATTACTATATCCTGTGAGTGTCAAATTTTCCAAGCCTCTTTCCTCATTATGTGCCCTAGAAATTTCAATTCTCTCTTTCTTAAGTATAAGCGTCCTTTTTGTTTTCATTTTTCTCTAAACTTCGTCGTTGCTTACATGTTCAGTCCTTAGTATTCTCAGCATCCTTCTGTAGAAGGTCATTTCTGTTGCCTGGAGTATATTTTTTCAAAATCGTATTACCCCATGCAAGGCAGTGAAACCACTAAGACACAAGGTGTTATTAGATGTTGGAGGACAAGAGAGAAAAAAAGAAAAGAGAAATATCAGAGAGCGAGAGAATAGAACACAATTCAAAACAGGAGATAGCGACATTTCATTTAAACTTTTGAAGATCAAAGCTGGTTGGAAAGCATGAAGCCAGAAGAGAGTTACACGAGAGAAAAGTGCGAGAAAAGAAACCGTTAGCATAAAACTTAACGTTGTCTCTAGCCAATTTAACTGTGAATAAAGTTTAGGAACAATAGCGAAGAGTTCATCCAAACAATTATCATGAAAGTATTTATGGAAAAGGCACAGGGAAGCTACAGTACGGCGGTGGGAAAGTGACTGAAGCCGAGATGCCAGGTCGAGACAAATAACATTGCGAATTCTTTGGATTTTATCATGAATCTCTAAATATGCTGCTAGAGTACCGGGTCAGATATGGCAGCAGTATTCAAAGTATAGATGAATGGTAAACTTGTAAATATGCAAGAGAGATTCCGGAGAGACCAATGACCAAACTTTCTTAGCAGCTGACCTAGTTATGGATTCAATATAATCTTTCCACTTTATGTCAGCTGAGAATGTTAGACCGAGAAGGCTCAACTAGCCACTCTCAAGGAGGTTAGCATTAGCCATGCTGATGGGAGGCAGGAAGGGATCATTCAGTGATTAATAGAGATAAGTTTTGTTTTGGAGACGTTAAAATTAACAAGCCAATTCTTGCCACAATTAACAACAGACTGTGGGTCATTTTTGGGGGTCAGCTGTCAATTTGACCTTATCGAAATGATCAAACTTATCGAGACAGGAGTAAATGGTTATTCCTTTAGCATAGATACCAAGTCGAGAATTGATGTTGTGGAATCTACCGCAACAAGCCAGTTAACCCCTGCTAAGAAATGCCCTATTCCTGTTGTAATTTTCACCATCACAATTTTACAAATATATAACAAGCATTAATTGGTTATTCACCTTCAATCCAGCTCGCTGGTTTGTCAGTTTCGACCAATCAAATCACCCCCAGCGACAGATCTATTTTGGCGCCAACTCAGTCTGAGCTAGTCACGTGATTCCCGATCATATATAAACAAAATACGTGTAAGCTCCCTGTGTTTCTTTTCATCTCTCTCTCGTCTCATTTGCCAAGATGTAATCTTCAAGAACTCCCGTCTTAACTAATGCAGTCAGACGTTAAAGACCATTATCAACATTCACGCAAGTACGAACTCTGAAATCTCTTCTGAACTCTTACCAACTTGTACAATACACAATTCCAAACATGTTAAAGAAACTTTATTCTTCTAAACTACAGTTTAATAATTACTTTCACTTTATGAACTTAGGTACAAATATTACCTAATCTAAGAGACACAACTCTATCTAACCTTTTCACTCAGTATTCATGCATGTATACCAAACTCTAATAAATTCAATTGTTACGTTTTGAAACAAGATGTTTTTGAATAATTATTCTATGTCTTGTATTAATTGTTGTGGATGGAAGATTATTGAACACACACAATTTCAAACCTTCTGATAATTCAAACCTTCTATTCTTCTCCAACACATATCACACATCCACAACAATGTCATCAGAAAGGTTGTTGAGGAAAATGAAGGACAAAGTAGATCCAAGGATAGAGACCTGGCGGAGGAAGATCTTCTGTAGATTCCAGGGGGATAATAGAACATATTGGGAACCCTTGACAGTGCTTTGTTATCCTAACTATCTTATCAACATTTACTTTTATCTACTTACATTTATATACATTACAAATTAAAGTAAGCACAATTGACGATTAAAAGATGAAAATTTTTTCGTAGTTTTAGACGTCATTTTGGGGTCTTTTGTTTTTCGTCCAAATCCGTGAATTTGTTTTGCTCATACTAAGTCCCGCAAAAAATATATATATAAAATTCACTATTTTTTTTTATCCATAATGTTGTATTTGGTAAAATTATTCAACTTTTTAACAAGCAAAATCTAAAGTTGATGTTTAAAATTGCTGCAAAACATTGATTTATTTAAAAAGGAATGATCTGTTATGACATGTCTCTAATTTGTATTTAGATACATTGTATCTATTTTCAATTTTTCTATTTGAATTGTTCATCTATATTGTATATGATCCATTATTGTACATAATTAGGTTACAATAAAATATGCATTTTAGATGAATACAAACTTATGAAAATTAAGTATAGTGGAGGGGGCACCGTATCATAGATCAGGGTGGGAACACGAGACCTTTGCACAGGCCCTGAGTGTTACCATAACATTTTGACAAAGTTGGGTATGAATAGCCAGTTTAAGGCCAGGAAAATAGTTTATTGCAACTTTGCAGTAACGTCGCCACAACGTCACATATCCTCCAACTAAAATACAACGCGGTTGTAGCCTTGCAAGGACGTTTCGTTTTAGCTGGGATAAGAGGTTAAATATGTAGGGATTACTCCCCACAAATTGGTTGGCCAAGATGCCCGCTAGGCGGCACTGTTTCAGGATTATAAAAGAACAGACATAACTCTCTGCCTTTCTTCTCTCTCTTTTTTCCGCTCCAAAATGTAACAGAGTCAACATGTCCTTTGTCCCTGGTGGGATAATTTTCTTTCTCTTGACCAGCCACCTACAAGACTTAGCGCCCTCCCCCTATACACATATGTAACAGCAAATCCTTAAGTACTCTTCTTCCTTTTCAGATATACACAGTAGTATGTTTTCTCTTTTCTTTTATTGTTACTCTTCATATAAAAATGTAATGCTGTATCTTACACTGTTTGAATTCAGGGTTTTCTTTCTCTTAGACTAGCTGTCAACGAATGCTATAGGGTCCAGTCTGTCCTTTTATTTACCAATAGCTGGGGGGGGGGGCAAGACATGCATTCATACCTTTCCCAAGGTTATTTGAGAGTGAGTGAATGTAATGAACTTAACTAGAATTCGAACTCTGCTCTCCGATTTCTCATTCCGAGCCATTATCTATTATACCACGCGCTCATGCGTACACACACAGACATACAAACGCACGCGCGAGCGCGTGCGCGCGCCTTTCTAGTATTGTTACTCTTTATATAAAAATATATATGTAAAATAATACAAGTGTTGGAATTAATTCCTTCTGAAAATGTTCACTTCAACTTCCTCGAAAGTTCTCAACTTCAACCTCTTTCCATTACAAACCTGTAGACACGTATTCCATCTACAAATGAGCACTTCTACGTGGTGTAATGGTTAGCGAACTTGTCTTACTAGATAAATTACGACCGAGTAGTGAATTCTATCCTCACTGGGTGCTCTATACTTTCGGCCTTGTGCCTCATCTACGCTTAGAAAATTATTTGTAACGCTTAGCAAGCCTGTCTTGCTAGAACAATTACGACTAGTGAGTTCCACCATCACTGTGTGCTACATTCTTTTGGCCTTGTGCCACATCTAAGCTACGCTTAGAAAATCACCATTCCATCTACAAATATTACTAAAGATTCATCGTGTGAGACAAGCTTCAATCATATTCTCCATTCTAGAAAATAATCACGTTAGGTTGCACTCAAATAGTTCAGTGGGAAAAATATCGTGATATTCAAAAGGAAAATAGAACATAATCTAATTTAAATATATTAACATGAAGAACAATGAAGTTTTTTTTTTTCCCAGCGAACCCTAAATAATTTGAAGTCGTACTAAGCGTCTTTTAGTACGTACATAAAAGCTTTAGATACTGAAATAAGACGAATATTTGAACTCATACAAATGGAGGCTGAAAGGTTTGCTTGAAATGTTTCCTTAAATCTGACCAAATTACAGAACATCAGAACATTTTTGGATCCCTTCTTAGTCGATCCGAGAACTTTCCAGTATCCACTCTTATAAAGTATTAAAATGAAGAAAATTCAATCAGAAGACTAGAACAATCAAATACATGATATAACGAGGACGCCGAATAGCTGAAGAAATGACCAATCATTTTCCCTGTAAATGCTATGCTCCACTGGTTATATCAGCGCCAAATTCAAAGACCCATCCACTTTTTTACCTTAATCAGAGAGCACGAAGTAAGGCTTCTCCCTTCACCAAAAGCCCCGATTAGTAGCGTCAGTTTACGGAAGAACGGAGTCGGCTACCCCAAGAGCAAATTACTACAATCTAAAGAAGTTAACCGTGGGCTGAATGGGACTTCTTCAACAAAAACTGTTGACAAGGTATCCAGGCACCTTTTCTTCAAATCTAAGACCGTATTATCTGCAAAAACTTATTTTTCTTTATTTCCCTTTTTCTATTTGAATATTAAAAGATATCTAAATAGCACAGGTTGTTGTTTCTTTCTCTTTAAAAATTGTCACCAAGTTCGTTTGGGCGCATGTGGCTCAGCACTAATTCTCCATAAATTTGCGGTTGTATCCTGACGTATTATCGTGGACACACACACACACACACACACACACACACACACACACACACACACACACACACACACAAAAGAAATTACAAAAATGATAACAAAGCTTTTAAAAGCTTTAATAATTAATTATAAACATTTATTAATTATAAACACTTATGTTCCAGTTTCCAATAAAAAAAAAAAAAGAAACCGGCTTGCTTTAAAAGAAACAAATAGATATATATTTGGATATAAAGCGACACTGGATAAAATATGGTCTCAGGTAGAATTAGTACGATGGGAAGATGTTACTCGAGATCAGCTAAAAAGTCGGTTAATGAAAATATCTAGGTTGATATTGTGTTCTCAAAAGCAACGCTCACGTATTGATCATTTAACTGTCTATGGTTTCTTAAAAATAGCTGGAAGAGAGAAAAAAAAACATTCTCATTGTTTCAAGCATGGAGTTGATTGTTTGGTTTGGACATGTTTGTTTGATGGGGGACACCTGGATGAAATTAAATGCAACACGTGCCAACTAAACGCTAATGGAAAGTATAAATGCAGTGTATAAAGGAAAAGGGTAACAGGTGTGGTCTAGCGATTGCAACATTAGAGAGACTTCTACCTTTCCTTGTATGCTCACAGGTCAGTAACATGTTTTACATCAAAGCGAAAAGTCAAACTGATTTAAAAAACAAAAAACAAAATAAGTTTTAACTCTTCTATGTTTTTGGGTTTGTGTTAGTGAAACCTGTTATTAAAAAAAAACATTGGAGAATTAGAAAAAAGTGTTATTGTTTAATTTATAATATAAAAGACGAGTTGATTCTTTGTCCACCACACACTGTCTGTGTGTGACTTTGCATGAGTGGATGTAATGAATATGCGTATGATTGTGTTGTACGTTAGTGACTTGCATATGTTTGCGACACAAATGTACACAAAAACAAAATTTACTTGAGTATGAAATGAGATATTGGACTAATGCATTCTCCTACACCTTAGTCCCGACAACCTTTACCCTGCGCTGAGCAATAAAATAATATATTTCAAGACAGAAAAAAAACAGCAATTTTTCAAACCCTAAAAATCAGGTAATTTTAAGATTTTATTAATTTTTAGGAAATCATTCGGTAATAAATAAAATTATTTTTAATTGTTTTTTTTTTTTTATTTTGTGGAAAATTCTTAGTTCAGTCATTGAAATAAAAGATACATATTGCGCAAACAAACGTACATACCCATACAGTTTGAATGGAAACAAAATGAACATCTGTGTGGTTCATTTTCTTTTCTGTCTGGCAAGAACCCTTGGGTAACGGGAAAAGGCTTTAAGCGGAAATGTGTACCCCTTCGACGTCATTTTTATGACTCTTTATGTATTTAAACAGGAATATATTTGATAATAAATATAGTATTTTAAGTGGACAAACAATTTAGATTTGAAATTTGAGCATCATGTCGTCAGCGAAGTGACAGGTACCTAGGTTTATAACAAAGGAATGTCATGTAAAATAAGACAGTTACGTTCTACGTTAGATCTTATCGGCGTAACAACCAGTATTTTAGTCATAGTTTTCGTGCATTTCTATAAACAACTATTTAAAAATAAACGAAGAACTTTTCAAATTCTTACATTGATGCGGACTAAGGACGAGATGAATATATGGCAAATCTCGTGCATGTATGTTACGGCATTAAATTACGCAACCTATTTAAAATTTATTAAAAGAAAGAATTTTCTTTAAAAAAATATCAATTAAAAAGTCGCGCCAAATAATATACTTACTACTAAGTCCGCGCGATGAGTATTTAAACGAGTATCAACCGAATTATCCCACCATACCCACTTTCGTCAGTCGATGAAACACTCTTTCTACGGTTATTCCATTAGATTAAGATTGTGTACCGTCAATTTACGGACAAAATGAATCGTGAATTAAGCACAAAGGAAATGAGGGTGGTGTAACAGTGATATGGAAATGGACAGCAACGGGTGGGGCAGTTTGATTTCATTTCGCAGTAACAACTTCGGGAAAGGCATGAATTCTCGCCTTCATTCATAGATAATTAGTCCTGGGTAAGACGATAAACTACGTCCAGCAGCAAGGCCTCTGATCAGGAGGTTTTGAAGAGCGTGGAACCAACTTTTAATTACTGGTGTTTCCAGGTCCACCCTGACCCGGTGTGGTAGCACCTGTTAGGATCCCAGCTATGGGCAAATAGTTAACTATTACCAGCAATAAAATTTTGAAGGAAAAATATTACCAGAAACAGATTTTTGACAAAACAAAATATTACCAGCAATAAAAAAAATTTTGGCGGCATTAAATAACTCACTGAGGTTGATATACCGTAAAACAAAATAAACCAAACCAATCTAAACCAAACATTACATATTCTATTCATACGAATCTATCCTAAAAATGTTGTCTGCATTAAATAGCCCATTGAGGTTGATATACCGTAAAACAAAATAAATAAATAAACCAATCATTTATAACTAAATATTAAGTAGTTAGAACCTTTTAACTTTGTAAGACCGACTTGGATTCTGAGTTAGCCAAACCCGAGTCGGACACAGCAGCTTTTTAAAAAAAAGTCACTGGTTACTGAAACCATGACTGTATCACTTGCTGCAGTTACATCTCTCTCTATGCTCCATGACGAATAAAAAGTTAAATAAAAAAAAAACTCGTTGAAAAAGAGAAGGAAATGTTAAAACACTATGAAAAAAAAGAAGACATTTGTTACCATAAGAGGTGAATCGTTCTACAAAGAAATATTAATGCTACCACTGACACAATTTAGTGATTAATTCGCCTGTCATGTTCGACTATTACGATGTACTGTCAAAATGGTTTCAGTGCAGAGTTGATTAAGATATAGCACTGAGACTTACATATGGATGTCATGCATGGCGCCAACCTCATTCAAAAGTATCTAAATTGTAAGCTGTATACAACCGCTTTCTCAGATCAATGATTAAAAATGGCTTCCAGCGAATGAAGCCTATAGTTATTAAAAAAGACCATCCTTCTTTGATCCTTGTGAACTGGCGCTACAGAATCAGAAACAAAGAACTGTACCAAATAACAGAAACCACATCATTTGAGGACTTTCAACAGCAGCAATAACTAAAATGGATATCGAATTTAACTTGAAGAGGAGATAAAGACATAATCAAGATACTGGCATTCAACACTTTTTAAACCAAAATGTTAGGAAGAAATCCCCCATCAATATTGGAAAGAGAAATAACAATTAGTGGACTTGATAAATCTATTTTCCTGACAAATTCTTTTTATTAGAAAGATTTTATAAATTACAACTGACAGTACTACTGACTGCGCGGTCAATGAATGCCGCATATTTCCTTGTAAGGAAACACCTAATATTACCATTACCATTAGGCATCACGATTGGTTTATAGTCCTGGGTATGACGATAAACTACATCCGGCAGCAAGACAGAGAGATTGGAGGTTTGGGGGAGCGTGAAACGATCTCTTAAATGCTGTTGTTCCCAGGGCCACCCTAACCCGGGTGGTAGCATCTGTTAAGGTCCCAGCTATGGGCAAATAGTGAACACCCAAACAAAAACAAAACACCATGAAAGTATAAAAATACATTTTTATAGTAAAAATACCAGCAATGCATTTTTATATAGCAAAATTACCAACAATAGCTATTTATAGTAAAATGAACAAGAATACATTTTTAAAGCAAAATGAGCAACAATACATTTTATAGTAGAATTATCAACAATACTTTTTATAGCAAAATGAGCAACAATACATTTATCTGTAATTGAAGGCATACAATTGCGTTCCAAAAATCTCTACTTCAATCACTTTCTCACCAGTGTGATGTGACTTCCCTCTGTCTTTTCTACAAATATTTTTATGGCAACTCCCCTGACGGGCTTTTTTACCCTGGTGCCTCGACTACATGAATTTAAGCGTGCTACTGGATTGGTATCTACGTTCCACCCTTTTACTGTTGAAATAGCTAAATGCAACCGCTACTTCTACACCAGCAGTTTCTTTTCTCGCACATTCCACATGTAGTACACCCTTCCGTTTACTCGCTTCCCTGATAACTAAAATCTTTCAAAATTTAAATGCTATATTAATTGATATCTTCAGTCTTCTTGAACCTGTTTATCTTTTGTCCTTTCTACAATCCTCCCTATTCCCAGTTTTCTCTTTCAATTTCACTCCCTGTAAACCCCTGCATTCTCGCCTTGTTTGGGATCAAAGGATTAAAGAATGTATATATATTTAGTTGAAGCCACAGAATTGTGTTCAAAATATTTAGATTTTGGCATTAGATAACACAGAGATACCGCTAAACAAAACTAACCAACCAACGATTAGTTTATACTTAATGTTGATGAGTGATTTTAATGAAGTATTTTTTTTTTGTAAATCGCTCTTTGCGTTATGCTTTTGATTGTTGTAACTTTCTTGCCACCATTTTTGCGCTGTATCTTTTTAACACGATTTCTATATCACGTTCTTTCTTGAATTCCGATATCCTTGCTAGTTTTTCAGTTTCCCCAAATGTATAATGCACACAATCATCAGATTGATTTGGTTGGTTGATTTTGTTTTGCGGCATATAAACACCTCTATGGGTTATTTAATGTCGAAATCCCTAATATTTGGAACACAATTTTATGACTTCAACTAAATATATTTTGCTCGCAAATGTAAGCCTTCAACTACAGCTAAAATGTATTGTTGGTCATTTTGCTATAAATATGTACTGTTGGTAATGTTCACTATAAAAATGTATTACTGGCATTTTTTTAAATATACAAGTGTATTGTTGGTATTTTTAACTATGAAAATGTATTTTTATAGTTTCATAGTGTTTTTTTTTGTTTTTGTTTTTTTTTTGTTTTGTTTGATGTTCAATATTTCCCATAGCTGGGAAGCTAACAGGTGCTACCACCCTGGGTCAGAGCGGGCATGGGAACAACAGCAATTAAGAGATGGTTCCACGCTCCTCAAAACTTCCCGATCAGAGGCTTGGCTGCCGGATGTAGTTTATCGTCATACCCAGGACTAACAATTATGAGGTAGTCGACACGTGTTTGTTCGGTGAAAGAGACCTCTATTATCCCCTCGATTAGCTCAAGTTGTTACAATGAGGGTAACCTAATTGTTTACCCCCAACAGTGAATTTAGTTGGTGTGCGCACATTATGAATTTGCCATCAAATTTACTCTTTCAAAATGATTTCAAATGTCCTCGAAAGGGTCTATTATCCGATGGTCGGCTGAAAAGTTTATAGACTGACCAAGATATAGAGACATGCAAGTGTACGAGAATACAAAAGCTGGTCGACTAGCTGTTGTATTCTGGTACACCTGCATGTTTTCTAGACTACCAACAGGTGTGTCTACTTACATTTATATCTTGGTCAGCCTATTAACTTTTCAGCCGTTTCGCCGTTTTTCATCGGTTAAATTAATGCGGAGATAGGATTTTACAATAACAGATTTACATAATCGGGGATTGTTTATAAGTCAATTATTGGCAGGAACGAGTTAATATAGGTCTAAAATCTTTGGTAACAACTGCTGTGAATTCACTGGAATGATCTTTTAGAGTGGACATTTTTGTCCTGTTTTTGAAATCCTGTTTTCCCCTGTGTATGTTTTGGAAGAATATTCCTTTTTTTCTGAAGTCAGAGCTCAGGATCTCCAAGTTTTAAAATTTTCAGGTTGACAAGTCTGACTAGACTCTTTCAGCTGCAACTAACATTCAATTTGATATACTTTTAAAATGTTTCTTGTACCTAACGAAATCAGTGCTTACGTCAATGTTTCTCTAGTTTTTACAATATTTAGACTATATTATTTTAGCACTACGATTGGGACAACCATATGGAAAGGGAACGCGTGAGATTTTGTACTTCTCTGAAGTATTTCGTGATTTATGATCAGCGATAAAGTCTATGAGATATAATCTTCAAAGCCGTTAACCATATCACCGAAAGGGAATACAATAATAACTAAACGAATGAAAACCTTTGGGGTCAAGTGTCAATAAAACTGAACATTAAGACTTTCCAGTCACAGGTCTATATTAAGGGTGACGGGATTGTGGGGTTTTTGGTCCGCTTTGGTGGAACCGACAGGGACGACTCAAGGTACGAGAAACAGTCGCCCGAGGCGCCATCATGGCCGATGGCGTCATCATGCCGCTATATCACGTGTTTGGGATCTTCCAAAACTAAAGCTTATAAAAGCATACTTGCGGTCGTCTATGACCCAAAACAGATTAAATTCTTTGCCTATTTTATCAATAAAAAACAATATTGATAGGTGTAGAAAGTATCATGAAAAGATTTGCAGATCTACACTGCGTGCCAAATTATTATCGAGATAACTTTTTTTATAATATTTCAAAACCCGTCCAATCAATTCACACAAAATTTTCACACAATGTTGGCAACACTGACCTGCGCAATCACTGAAATTTTCGACCTGATCTGAGCAATGTAAACAAACTGGCGCCATATTTGTTATCAATACGGTGATTTGAGTGTGCCAAATTATTAGAATGGTTTAGTAAAAATCCCAGAATTGAGCACACAAAACGTTTATTAATGTTGCACATGAATGTTTATGATCAAAAGAAGCTATTAAATAAGATAATCAAACAAATAATAACAGATACAAACAAAGGCACAGTTTTAAACAAATTAATAGCGAATGTGCTTTCCCAGTTTTGAAATTACTTGAAGAAGTCGACGATCCATAGAATTTGTTAATTGTAGGATGCCATCTGCTGTAATACCACGAGATATGTCAAGAATTGCTTCCCACAACTCAGCGTTGCTCCTGAATTGTCGTCCGTTGGCGTACAGTTTTCGCTTCATGATTCTCCAAATGTTTTCGATTGGGTTCAAATCCGGAGAATTTGCTCGCCACTTCATTTTTCAAGGTCCATCGAAGCCTGTTTCAAATATTCAGTAGTCTTGTGAGCAGCATGTGACGGAGCATTATCTTGCATAAAAACAATAGCCCTTCTGAAGGCAACTCTTTGCCTTTTCATCCACGGTTCAAGATGCTTCTTTATAAACGCTATGTATGCATCAGCAGTCATTTTGACGCAATCTGGTACTCTCTATGGGCCCACTAATGTTTTTCCAATAATACCATCCCAGATCATTATGCCTCCACTGCCTTGTTGGCGTCTCAAACGCTGATGGCGATTCAGTCCGTTCATTACCCAGCCTTTTCACCATCTATCTGGCCCATCAAGTGTTGCTCGAGTTTCGTCTGTGAACAAAACTTTAGAGAAGTCAATCTTCATATTGTCCTCAACCCATTTCAATCGATTTTGAATGTGATTTCTCGTCAACGGGGGCTTCGATACAGGTTTGACTGTTGTTGATATTTCCCTCAGATACGGACACCGAGTACTTTTAGACACAGTAGGATCCCCAATGCGACTGAAAAGCTCTTGGCTGGTAAGTCAAGGGTTCTTTGTGGCCCCTCGTTTAAGTCGTGACATGACACGACGTGAAATAACCCTTGGCTTGCCTTTATCTGCCCTTTTGCGTACTTGTGTAGGGTCGGCGGTGAACTTTTTCGCTGTTTGATGACACCTTCCTATCATTTTAGAAATTTATAGGGTAGATTTACCTTTTGAGAGTTCTGAGGTGATAGTTTTCTTTTTAGCATTACTTAAACTGTTTTTATAGTCCATTTTTTTTACTAAATTCTTACACTTTTCTAATAATTTGACACGCTCAAATCACTGTACTGATAACAAATATAGCGCAAGTTTGTTTACATTGCGCAGATCAGGTCGAAAATTTCAGTGTTTGCGCAGGTCAGTGTTGCCAACATTGTGAGAAAATTTTGTGTGAATTGATTGGACGGTTTTTGAAATATAAAAAAGTTATCTCGATAATAATTTGGCACGCAGTGTAAAGGCTAGACAAATATTTTAGGTAGAATAACAAATGTTTTTTTTTGCATGGATTAAGTTGTATATTTTAATAAACTCGTTATTCTACATTTTCAGATTTTCTCCTTGTAAAAATTTAAAAAAATATACGTTGAAATTTAACTTACCTTAACTTACCTATGCCGTCAGTGGGAATAAACTATCCCCCAGGAAGTTCCGAAGTCACCCACTGGAGTTGCCAACCACGTTACGTTATGGGCAGAGAGTTTGTAGGAGCAAGTGTAGAAGGGAAGATCTAATCTGCTAGTTTGATATGGCAGAAGTCCTAAATTTCACCTAACTATCCACTCAGATAGAGCAAATGAACTTCTGAATAAACATCTAAATATATTGGAGACAGAATTTGAGTTCTCAGTTGTCGGCATGGAGTTTGTTTTCACCTTTCGTCTTCTTGTGAGCTTGCGAGCGTTTCCTAATCTGGGTGTACACCGACTTGGCCCGTCAAGGGAAAACTGGCTGAGGCACTGTTTTATGTGTACATCTTTTTTGTGATGTTTTTAATGGAATAATTTACAGACTGTTAATAAATAATCATTTTGAGTGAGCTTGAGACTGAATATGCTTCTTTTGTTGCATATTTCACACATGGAGATATTTGCTTGCTGAAGTAGTGTGCTTACAAAATATGAAAAATTGGTAGTTCTGGACTGCTCGTTAATAAAGACAGACGGCCCCTCGTGTAGTTTCGGTGACAACGATTCTAGTGATGTTGGGATAAGTAGAGAGTTAGTAGGAGGAATAGTCGAATGAAAGAGTTGATCTGTTATTTTGGCAGAAATTGTTCGCAACTATCAACCCACCCAGATCGCACGAGCGAAGCTCTGATATAAACAGCTAAATATATTGCAAACAGGGTTCTAGTCCTCATCTCTCGGCGTTGTATTTGTTTTTACCTTTTGCTTCATTGCGAGCTTGCAACGAGCCTTTCTCAGTTTGGATGTACACCAATACGAACAAGAATGGAGACTCAACGCAGAGTAGTTATTGTCCGGTCTGTAGAAAGCTGGGCGAGAGGTGCGTTGTATGTTTAAAATTTTTATATACAGATGAGTGAGTTTTATACTACATGACAACCACTCTTTTGGTTTGTGGCCATCGAAGAAAATTAAACTTGAAAAGTGACTGAATATATATAATTGCTTGCATAGTATTTTGAATGCCTCAGTGAATTTTCAAATGCTAACTTTGATCATATGTTGCTTCACCGTGTTAACTTCTTTTCATATTCTTAACTTCAGCTTATAAAACATTTCTGTTTACACCCTTGACTAATGTCGGTTCTTCAATGACATGAATAAGCATTAACGGTGATTTAATAACATATCGAATATAGATGAATACAAAAATAACTACCAATTCTTATATTAGGTCGGAACAAAAGTTCGTGATGTGACCATACAGCAGGGTTGCTTCCCCAGTTTCTGTTAGGAGGGTCAAATCCTAGCAGAAATCCTTTGTGTTTCGCATCCTGTCTGCGTAGATGTGCATAAGAACTGGGAAAGACTCGCTGCACGTTCACAAGGAAACAATGGGAAATCGACGCCACGATAAGAAATAAAAGCACTAATCCTGTTTTTATTAATTTGGTTATTTATTCAGGGCTTCATCTGCACTATATGGGCAGGTAGGTAGGTAGATAGGTGGAAACAACTTCTGGTAATTCTGACATCTCCGACTAATAAATCAGCTTCTCACCCCAACTCTTCCTCCTATCAACTCTCTGTCTCTCTTTATATATTGACGTGCGAGTGGTAACTCTAACGAGGAGCGTTGGAACAACACACACACACACACACACACACACACACACACACACACACACACACACACACACACACAGAGAGAGAGAGAGAGAGAGAGAGTCTGACTCCGTTAACTTGCGGTCCAGAATGCTACACAATCCAAACTGTGGTCGTTAATATAGACCTGTGACCGGAAATCCACAACGTCTGGTTTGTTGGCACATGGCATAAAGAAATTTCTTTAATTTCTTTATTATCTTATCCATTTTCAAACAAGTGGGTGGCCGCTTTGAATATCTCATATCAGAGACCTGATCGCTGGTTATAAAACACGAGAGGGTTCAGATACATTGCTTTTGATGTTCGTTTTATTAAGAGTGGTAACTTGGATTCTAAGATGTAGTAGGAGGAATTGCGTCATAGGAATGAATGTCGTTCGGTGGCTCAGTGTCCTTCCGTGGGTGGTATTAGCTGGTAGCATACCTAAGTGTGGGAAGCATATCGACGCTGCAGAAGTCTTGAGACCCTCTGTTGAATTCGCGCCGTTTTGGACTTATATTCAAAACCCAGACAAAGGCAACCCATCACTGTCAGAATGCCCTGACACGAAGCACTCCGGCCAATTGCTGACCGCTGTGGCTCTTGCCTTCGCATTTTCTAACAAAATCAAACACGACCCATTCTCTGTAGGTCATATCGTCGTAATAGCGTTTTTTAAAGAAATTTCAAAAATAATATTTATATATCTTTTCATAGATTTATTCAATCGTATATTTTATTTTGCTCCATTACCACCCACTGTCTTTAAAGTAGCTTCATTATTCCATCCTTCTAGAACCTAACATCTTTCTGGATGATAAACTTGTCTGAGTGGTTTTTACAGACTTCCAAGGAATGAAGTTCTTCCTATTAAGTGAATTTTGTAGGGAATGAAATAAGTGGTAATCCAAAGGTGAAGGGTCTGGTGAGTATGGTCGGTGTAGCAAGGCATCCCAGCCAAATTGAAACAATTTCTGTTGCGCCTGCAAAGACAAATGAGGTTTTAGCGTTGTCCTGATAGATTGGCCAATAACGGACACTTTTAATCGATTACTGACTTTAATCAGTTCATTTTGGAGCAGCAAGTCAGTTTAGTGCCATACGTGATATACTCTTGGGTGATCATATCTCTTTCGATTCATGATTGACTAGGCAGGGAATTTCCTGCAGTGGGTTGCCATGTCTTTCTGCGGTAGACTGATTGCCATCCAAGTCTTTAGATCTTTAAAAATGGAACAATCAAAATGTTTTAATTATTTTTTTCTTTTTCTTTTTTTCGGAAAAGTAAATACCTACCAGAACGAAACGCTCGCATGTAAACAGTATTTCTTCTATGGGCCGTGTCTCTTCAGGACATGAGCGACCATGTTCCGCCATCCATTCATACAAGACTGTCATGTACATGACTCGCTACTTTCTATCTTTCTTGTCCTCAATATGCCCTGTAAGAGGTCTCCAAGCCTTCCTTCTTCATTGTGTCAGTTCTGAATATAAGTGTTCTTTATGTTGCTATTTTCTTTAAGATAGCCTCGTTGCTTACTCGCTCCATACAAGGAATTCTCAGTATCCTTCTGTAGTACCGCATCACCTAGCAATCCTGCACTCTTTTTATTTGTTTCTAACGAATTTTTTCTCTGTTTTCTCAGTACTTTGCTTAACTTTTGGAATGCATCTTTCCTTAATTCGTTGCATGTTCGGATTTCGGTGTTGCATTTCTCATCCTCGGTTAATCCTCTGTATTTGCTTGAAGTTGACATCTCAAATTTGTAACATCTTTGTGGACCTTAGCAGTTTCCCCCCTTTGCTAAGGCTTCTGTCTCGCTCCCGTTCCGCCATCCATTCATAGAAGCTCGTCATCAACGTGACTCTCTGCCTTTTCCTATCTTTCTTGCCCTCAATATGCCCTGTAAGGGTTTTCCAAGCCTTCCTACTCATTATGTGTCAATTTAAGTTGTCTCTTCCTGATTCTAAGTAGAACTATTCTTTTTCTTACCATTTTCTTTAAGACTTCCTTGTTGGTTACTAGCTCTGTCCATAGAATTCTCCGAATCCTTCTGTAGAACCACGTTTCTGTTGCCTCTAGTTTTTTTCCTCATCTGTCGGGGCGGGGGGATTCTGTAGCATTTACTGTCATATAATAGGATGGATATCACATAGCAACCCGGCTATGATACCTAACCAGGAGAGTGACTTGTTGCGGCTTCTCGGGCGAATGTTCTCGGCTGACATGAAATGGAAAGACTAAATTGAATCCATTGCTAGGTCTGCTGCTAAGAAAGTTGGTTCACTGTGTCGTGCTAGACAATTTTTCTTGCCTAAATCTATCTTGTATATCTATAAGTCTACCATTCGACTTTACTTAGAAAGTTGTTGCCACATATGGTCTGGGACACCTACATTAGATCCTTGATAAAATCCAGAGAAGAATCCGTAATATTATTGGTCCACATCTGGCGTCTCGGCTTCAGTCACCTCCCCACTGCCATAAAACTGCCTTCTGGTCAACTTTAATCTTCAAAGATTTAAATGCAATGTCAATCGCTATTTGCTGTCCCCTTGATTACTCTTCTTGTTCCCCCTCCTTAGGAATGATTCTGTTTTCTAATTTTCCACACCCTGTAGTCCCTTGGTCTCAGTGGCTTTACTGCATTGCTTGGGGCGAACATGCTTAAAAAATGCATGTATATATCCACGCTAATGTACATGACGCCTCAGTCACACAAAAGTGTTTCGATTCATCTATACAGGGCTCTTTGCCGCTCTGTCACCTAAATGATTGATCGACAATGTGAAACAATAATTTCCGTTTGCTGATTTGAGCTATCAACATTTTTCTGTCATAACATTGAGTGGTTTAAAACGTTAGCCGGATTTATATTTGCTGTTACAGACGAGGGGATTG
Source organism: Acanthosepion pharaonis (assembly GCA_903632075.3). Taxonomy (NCBI): domain Eukaryota; kingdom Metazoa; phylum Mollusca; class Cephalopoda; order Sepiida; family Sepiidae; genus Acanthosepion; species Acanthosepion pharaonis. The sequence continues at coordinate 170,643 of CAHIKZ030005246.1, read as the reverse complement.
GTACGATGTGTAATTTCACTCCACACTATAAAATTAAAGCATTGACCTAAAAACTCCAGTCATGTTTTTAAATAGCCTCGTCAAATTGGGACTTTTATATCAATGTCATGCATGGTGCCGAACTATCTAAAATGTTAGCTGTATTCAATCGCTTTCTCAGATCAATGGTTAAAAATGGCTTCGAGCGAATGAAGCCGTCCTCTTTTGAAGCGAATAGACTAGTGCTACAGAATAAAAAAAACACACACAACTGTGCCAAATAACAGAAACCACATCCCTCGTGGACTTTCAACAACAAAACTAATATGGATATCACACGTAACACAGTGAGAAAATAATGACATAATCAAAATGTTCCACAGTACTTGAACCAAAAGGTTAAAAAGAAACCCCCACCATTACTAGAAAGAACGATAACAGTGGACACGAGAAACCTATTTTTCTGAAGAAAATGCTTGAAGGGGAAGAGTTTATAAATTTCGACTGAAAGTAGCACTGGCTCCTCGGTTAATAAATGTCACATGTTTCCTCATAAGGAAACGGCTAGTATAATCGTTACAATTAACGTTTGCTTAATACGACACATACTACTAGTAGTTGAGTTTACGTGTTTTTATACAGTGAGGGCTAGGATTTTGAGCTTATGACTCATGGAAATAAGACTGAGTTATTTTCTAATCTAAAATTGATTATGCCATAATTGATACCTGCCGCCAAAAAATAAAATTGTATGAAGAATTTGTAAAAAATTAAGTAGCCGTTATAGAAATAGAGGATTTGAGGAAAGTTGGTTTGTAAATTAAAATTAAGTCTATTTTATTTGACTAATGATTAAAAAGGCGTTTTATCGGAATTGTTATGATCATAAATTGAAACACATACTTTGACATAAAAAATGAATAAAAACAATAACGACAAAGAAAGGAGAAAGCGGAAATACTCGGGTCAGTTTTCTTATATATCGTGTTTATCAACTGAAGTACGTAATGGTGTCGGAAACCTCTCGGATTAGGATTTCCTGGTAAACTCTATAACTGATTTCAGTCATGTGAGAGTGCTGATGGATTATTCGGTGATGGTCTTTACGAATATGCTCACAATACTTTTCCGCATTTTCTAGCGTTTTTGTTGATGAACGGTCGCTCATAATCTAGAACCAAGACTCGACCGGTCTTAAAACGCACGTGCTACTGTAAATCCTGGCTTTGACCTACGGAATACGTCAGATGGCCAACGATCCCGAATTTTGACCTACCATGATGAAGTGTTATTCTCTCAATGAGGCTCCTTGCCTTGAACACCTATCTGAAAAGTTCGACCCAGACCTCAAGTGGAACTCATATATACAATCCATCGCTAAAGATACTGGGAAAATGGTCGGTTGTTTGTGCCGTTCTGTTAAATATCCGACTCTGCTTGCTATGCTTTAACTTTACAAGAATCAAATCAGACCGAAAAATGAAGCATTACTGCCGTATTTGGACTGGAACAATCCAATCTTCTCTTTCTACTCTTGCACTGCTTTGTGGACGAGGAATTATTTTTCACCTTACAACTTCTTTCTCACAGAAAAAATATCGCAAGGCTTTCGCTATTCTATCGCTATTTCCATGGTAAATGTTCTGACGAGCTACATGGCTTAGTTTTACTAGATCAAATCTAGGATCCACCATGCCACGTATCATGGGATAACCATTCCTATTCCTTTCGTATTCTATCAATAAGAAGGTAATTCCGTCTGGATATCTTCTTCCCCAAAACAATTACTTTGTGGAACAGACACCCGGGAGGGGGATTCTTCCTCGGTCAATACAATCTTAACCTCTTCAAGTTTAGGGTTAAAAGTTATCTTTCCTGCATACCCTTATAATCTGCACTTCTTACGTTCATGCAACAACCTCATTCAGTAAATCTCTATACTGAGTGGCTATTGCTGCTCGGTAATATGTCTGCTATCGTCAAGTTCACAGAGCCGTTCCAACAGAATGTTACAAAATCTAAAGTAATAATTGAATACAAGTAGATAACACGAAGCTTATTGGAAAGTTGACTCAGTGGACAATGAGCGTTAGCTGTGCGTGCATTTCTGTCGAGCGGTACAATCACATCACATACAGGACGGAAACTTTGCAATATCATCTCGTATATAAATCTAATGGCTAGACTATAAATATCCGAAAATAGAGTTATAAATTCGCTTAACTTGCGTGTTATGGATATTTTCTTTAAAAAAAATTGTTTTTTCTACACTTAGCGAGAAAACAAAAATGTTGATTAGTCGAAAGAAGGCGGATGGTCTCTCCACCACACTCTTTAAAAATGTTTGTCTTATACGAACATAGCTCTCCTTTTGTCTGCTTCTTTATTCGGTATTAAATTCCCCAAATCCCAAAGCATTATGGAATAAGATTCATAAACTTGCTATGAACTTATATTTTTCTCTGTTTCCGTTGATATAAACAGGCAACATTACTTCTAAAAACAACTATTGTAATATTTTTATACTCTGGTCCCATGTAAGCGTGGAAACTCCACATTAAAAAGCCTTGTGTCATATTTGAAACGAGCGGCCATTTTGTTAAATACCTTGTTATCTATTAATTTTCTGGCCTTTTCTTTTTCTGACAAAAGATTACTTTAAAAATGCCGATTGTGCTGCTGAATATAAATTATGACCGCTTGTAGAATTTGGAAAGACAAGAACATCTGTTTTAAATCAAAGCTCGGTCTGTTGTGAACATTGGCTTTCTCAAACTTTCTGCACGCCTTTAAATCTTGAACATCAACAGCAGAATTCCAGTGAAGAATCCATGCATTAGAAAACAAGATGCCGCACAAATATCATTGATATCTCCAATGTAGACCTCATTACAAATGACACAGTCCTGGACTTCATCAAACAAGAAACGGGCCTGTTAAAAGTCCTCATACCCACCGTCAAGAAGTTGAAATGGCATGGACACGTAATAAGAGCCAGTACCCTTTCCACCGCCATGCTACAAGGAACCACCTTAGACAAAAAAAAGAAGAGGCAAGCAGACGGAAAAGATGGACTGACAAATCACTCACAGAGTGGTCTGGAAGATCTTTCGCAAAGATTCAGTCATATGGAGGAATCTGGCTAAATGCTACGTTACGCAGGGACCCTACGACCAAACCCGGTCATAGGACTAATGAAGATGTAGAATTTGCACAACGTAGTTTTCAAAGTCATTTTATTTTTACTGAACGAAATAAATTCTATTTAATTTTCATCTGTATCATATTGAACAACTTAACGAGAGCAACAATACATCTTCATATAACGTATACTAAATTTACATGTAGTAAATTAAAATATACTAATAATTATAGGTCGTAAATTAATATCCAGTGATTATTATATGTATCAAGTTATTCCTAAACGGTCAAAACTACGATATTTTGAAACAAGTTTAAAGAAAATTAACACAACAACGGCCACGTGCCCGTGACCAAGGCGAACCTTCAACTTGGATGATATCAGCTATGTTTTGACCTGGAAAAGAGGCTCAGCCATATCAACTTTCCCAAGACGCTAAGCATGGATGAATAACTTCCCGGTTTTCAATCCAGATATGTGGAGAGGACTGGTCAGGTGTCCAGCTACACCGACCCTCTGACCACACCCAGCCATGGGACTGATGATGCTGTTGATGAGGATGATGATGACTGGAACAAAGATAGAATTATAATTCTATATGGAAAATCTTATGGTTTTAATTATTGTTTTCTGAAAAAACTATGAAATTTGACCGTCTTTTTTTTTCTTTTATTAGGAGAAAAGGACATTAAGTAAATTTTACTTACGATTAAGTTAAAACGGGCGGGAAATTATTGTTGTTACCGTTATTGTTGTTGCTGTTGTTGTCGTTGGTGATGATTGTTTTTCGTCAACCAACAAATCTTTGAGCATCTGCAGAATTGTGTAGATAACCGCTATTGCGTCCATTGGGATTACTTTTAAAAGTAGGTCGGCTGGTATACGGGAGACTTTCCGCTCTTTATGTAATAACTTCTCGTATTACTTCTTCAATTTAACTGCTGAGAATTCAGTCCAAACAGCATATTCCGAATATGTTGGGCTAATGTTTCTTCCACATTTTATTCTCTCTATAAAATAAATTCGAAGCACATCCGCATCCAATTCGCTGTAGGAATCTAACATAACGGATATATTCACATTTCCTTGGCAGGGTGAAAGTATTGGATTGATGGTCAGCTGATCTAGAAAATGAAATTTGAAGCGATCCTGAGAGGACAAAAAAGTTCAACCAGGGTTTATTATTGGCGGACATTGGTTGCAGATGGCGCAGTATTGATATCAGGCACAGAAAGGAGACGACAAGAACTTCTACAGAAACTAGCAAAGGAAAGTAAGAAGAAAGAAACCATCAATTTTCCAAAGACAGAATTCATGATTGTCAACAAGAGGAACAGCCCAAGATACGAACTACGAATTGGAGAGACCAAAACCATGCAAGTACGAAAATTTAAATATCTGGGGAGTGTTTTAAAATAGAATGGGAAATGCGACACCGAAACTCGAAACCTCATTAGGATAGCGAAAGATGTATGCCAAAATCTAAGCAGAGCAAAGTAGAAACTGGAAAAATTTTATTAGCAAAGAAAGAAAAGGATACTGAAATGTTATGTAATATCAATCTTCCTATATGGCAATGAATGCTGGACAATCTCCTCACATATGAAGAAGAAACTTGAGGCAACAGAAATGTGGTTCTATGGAAGGGTGGCGGTAATCCTATAGACGGAACATGTGACGTACGAGGTTTTAAGAAAAATGGAAACAAAAATGCCGCTTATACTTGAAAGAGACACTTGAATTTCTCTAGAACACATAATGATGAAAAAGGACTTACAGAATTTGAGACTCATATACTGAAGGTTAGCTGGACAGTAAAAAGGGACTAACCTACTTAACGATGGCAGAAAAGGGACTGGGAAGGATTGTGAAAAACAAACCTTACTAAGAGCTACAAAGGATAGAAAGACATGGAGAGCCATGATCGTCCCCTTCCTGAAGGAATATGGCACATAGAAGAAGAAGAGTTCTAATTGCAGCTGGTTACGTTAACAGTAATGTCCTTGAAGATAACCGAAAATCTCAATTCTCTAACGTTTTGCCGAGTCACTATTTATCTAAACCAGTGTTTCTCAACCGTTGCGCCTAGGTGTATTAGTGCGCTCTGAAAAGTAGGTAGGTGCGCCCCAAGTTAACAGAAGAGTAATTCATTAATTATTTTTATATATAAAAAAAAATCTTTATTTTTAAAAAGCTTGAGATACCAATCACATGGCTTAGATGTCTAAGTCAAGTCTTTCTTATTTGATATTTGAAACTGGGTGCTAAATTCCTTAATCTTTAAGAAGGAATGGATAATCCTTTCCCTTTTGCCTTCGTCGACGGATTTAAATCAGTTATTATCAGGCTCTCTAAAAAGGAAAAATAGCAGATTCTTCATAAATCCATTTCAATGAAAACTCTACCGCTTAAACATACGAAGTAATGTCTTCAAAATAAATGCTTATTTCAGGAGATTTTATTATTTTCAAATTTCATGGCTTATTTTTTCTTATTAAAATTTAAAGTGCGCGCCAGATATTTAGTTATTCTACAAATGCGCCCTGAATTAAAAATGGTTGTGAAACACTGACTTAACTTTTGTTGTTAGTACGCTACAATTGTAACCAGTAAGTGTGAAAACGTGACCAGTCTACACTCTCAAAATTACTTCTCGACGAAATAGTTCAATGTTGCCACCGTGGCTTCCGTAGCTAGTAGGTTCTTAAGGTTTGGAGTTGCTAGCCCGACGTCCAACCAGTTTTCAATTCAGAATTATTGTTTTTCTAGAATAGTTGCCAAGCTAAGCTAGAGAGACCAGTTTACCCAGCTATTAACTATTATCTAGGTGGGTGAAAGATGGATTACTACCTTTCCCAGAGTATTTGCATGATAGCAAACGCGGCGACCTAGATTGGAATTTGAACTCGATACGCCAATTCCACTCCTCAGTATGCTCCGCGCTCATATAATAATAATAATAATAATAATAATAATAATAATAATAATAATAAATAAATAAATAAATAATATTTAATAAATAAATGTGAAAAATGTCATGACATTTCTGACCTTAGGTCTCTTGTCGGGACCCGGAAAGAAATGAGTATACACCAGAAGTAAGAGGAAATAACATAACATAATAATAATAATAATAATAATAATAATAATAATAATAATAATAATAAAAATTCTTGTTAGTATTTCGTTGAAAGGTAAAAATAGAAATAATACACCGGGCAGTTTGACTTTGAGAAATAAGAGATTTTGACGACTACAGAATGCGATTTTATGATAAACAAATTTTTAATACATTTTTAATAAGAACCTAATGAAGTCTAGAGGGCAAAACGGTCGAAACGTTGTAACAACAATGATGAGACCATAGTTCGCATGTAAATAATGTGTTAAAATTATTTTTCTTATTAACTTTCACACAATACGCGAGCCAGTCAAGGTAGAGGTATTCAGTCGAGATGTAAATAAAGATTTTTTGTTTTAATCATTTCAACCCATGCGAGGCAGTAAAGCCACTAAGACACAAAGAGTTACCAAATGTGAAAGAATAAGAAAAAAATAAAAACATTATTAAGTAGCGAGAACAATACACGAGTAATCAAGAAGACAGTAAGTTAGGTGTATGAAATGTGGAAGAAAAGTGGGGATTATGATAGGAAGGATAGATAACGGTTGGCCCTTGAATATAAAAGGCCAAGATTAAAGTGTTCAGGGAGTCTGTTCCACAAAGTGGCCGTTCTTGTGAAAAAGCTGTCAGAATTAAATTTCTTCTTACATTTAGAACACGCGGGAAATAAAGTTGATTTGACTTCGTGGAAGTATCGTGGCGATTCTTGACAGTAAAGCGCTGAGCTGGTGGAACTAAGGAGTGGGGATTTTCTGAACATTTGCCATAGATATAGCGATAGAATAGCGACGGGCCTTCAACGTGTCGTGTCCTAACAGTAAAGCTCTGAACTGGTGGAACTAAAGAATGAGACTCTTCTGAAGATTTTCTATAAAGATTCTCTATGAAAAGAGCGATAGAGTAGCAACAGGCTTCCCATATTGCATCTGTGAAAAAGAGGTTGTAGTGTGGAAAATAAGTTATAAGACTGGGTAAACAATTTTGAACTCTGTCAAGACTGGAAAGTTATGAATCAGCAACTCCAGCCCAAATATTGCAACAATACTACATTTTTGACCTGATCTGATCCTTTTAAAGGTACAGCAAGCTATAAGACATTCCATGGATCGATAAAGAGAGACGATCATTTTCCCAACTTCTCTAGCTGTATGATTCTACTTGAGATCTAGAGTGAACTTGAGACCCAATAGTCGTTCAAAGTAAGGAACCTCATTATTTATTCATAATGATCGAAGGAAAATCGGTTTTTGAACGGTGGTGATAATTTTGTGCAAGATAATGTTTATAGGATAATGCAATACCTACATGTGAGACTTTATTATGCAATATGAAAAATTCGCTGAAACTTTTAATTTTGAATATATACAGTTATTCCCCATGTATAAAACGTCTTCATCTATAATACGCAGCTCTAACATTGTGCTGAAAGTGTGGGAAAATGCTTCTACTCATGCATAATATGCACCCCTTGTTTGGTACTCAAACCCTATAAATTATACCTCTCCAATTTCATTACGGCTAGCGTTTGCTACTCTTATTCAAGCTGTAATTGAAGATATTTGCTAAAATTTCCGATCATCACGATTCTAAAAGGAAACGAAAATACCTATATTGTGCCTACATCGCAGACTCATAACCTGTTTTTGTTCGATAAAATGTGCAATCTACCGGATCTGTATGTAGTTTTCCACAAAAATAGTTTTAAACATAGAATAATATTATTCTAATTTAGTTTTATGATAATTCTTATTTTATTTTACATTTACAGTTAAGTACATATGATTGTATTTGACATCCTTATGGGGTCGCAATCGCCGATTGTTAGTGTCAAATTGTCGTATGTTTGCGGTGAATAGTCATTCTGCAACTGAAATCGACCTATGAAGCGGCAAATTTTTAAAGATTTTTTTTGTGACTGTGCATAATACGCACCGCTAATTTTGCTTATTATTTTTTAGAAAAAAATGCATATTATACATGCGGAATTACGGTACTTAAAAAAAAAACATCTTTTCAGCATTAAATAACAGACAGAGTTAATACGTCATTAAAACAGAACTATCAATCATAATTTGTGTGTCATACCTCGACTGTCAGAATAGCAATTGTCGCAGATGATAACTAAAGAAATCCTCTTAAACAACCAGTTGGTTCCCCCTGGTTCGTCACCGAACTGAGCAGTCATGGAGACTATTTTGTGAACAGGTTTAGCAGCTTGGGAATCAATAATACCGGACGTCTCCACTGCACCTGGCACAAAATTGTATCTGCTTTTTTCGCTCCTGGACTTGTCTGGTAACGAATTCATGCGAAAATGGCCGACGTGGTCAGGTTAACATTTGCGAACGAGTTACAAGATGGAATTCTAGATAAACGAGGTTACAAGATCTGCAACTCAATCGTCCATTTTTTATTTTATTTTTTCTGACAATGTATATGATGAATGCACTCAATGAGCGCGTTCTTCACAAACTTGAAATACATTTGACACTGTCATATTCATAAGTTACCTAGTGATAAACAAACCTTCTATCAATAACCAGTTTAACTCGTATGCCCTGTGATGAGTCATTCATTACTGAAGAGTGATTAGAAGTACTCGTGAAAATTCCACGATATATTTAATTAACGATGGATAATTTTTCAATGTAACGTGAATAATACTGAAGATACATAAAATTAGAAAAGGCAAAAATAGTATATAGATTTTATCGTTACGATTTCTTTCTTTTCTCTATTTACCGCCATTATTTCTTTTTCAATTTCACTGAAGCAGACGTTAAGCGATAGCGTTAACACTTCTTTCTTTCTTTCTTTCTTTCTTTCTATTACGGTGGTGATTTTCTAAGCGTAGCTTAGATGTGGCACAAGGCGAAAAGAATAGTGAGTTCCATCCTCACATAGTGAGGACCAAATTCAATATTCAGTCGCTGTGCCCTTTAGCTGAGGCGCACTCTTTCATTCTATTATGTATACTTTCCTTTTCCTATTAAACCTCGACAGCGTCTATGATATTTTTCTTTCGTTTTCTACGCAATCAAAACGGAAAGGGGATATAATGTATTTTTAAAAATTAATAGAGATTTTCATTCATTATTTTTTATTAATGATATATTACGTCATGTTTAGTTGAATAATAATTTTATATTTAACAAAATAATCGTTCTTTCTTCGTTCGTCCATTCGTTCGTTCGTTTGTTTGTTTGTTTCTTTTTTTTTCTTTTTGTTGCTATGCATGCCTTTTGTTCTCCTAAAAATCGGACAGCGTCTCTGATATATCCTTTGCTTACGTCTTTTCTCGCACTCAAAACATAATGGACCATTATTTATCTATAGTAATGGTAGAGCATAACAGGTACGAAGTCAAACTTTAAAACCTTATTTATTTGCTTGAATATTACTACACAGATGTGAAGCGAATTATGCAGAGAGCTCTGGTAGAGCACGTCAACGAGGAGTAATGGTTACCAAACTTGTTTCACTTGATTAATTATAACTGAGTAGTGGGTTCAATTCTCCCTGAGGGCACCATACTTTCGGCTTTGTGCTGCAGGTAAATTACGCTTAGTAAATCGTTAAGATTTATGGTAGAATAAAAGATACATATATATATATATATATATATATGTATATATATATATATATATATATATATATATATATATATATATATATATATATATATATACGCGCTGTACTTATTGGAAAGCGCTCAATGTCAGTGATGGAGCTAATATATTCAGTTGTATGGATATGAGTTTGTATATATATTTATATTTCATAACAATCTTATTTAACTAAAATTGTACACAGGTTTTGGAATTAAATATAGTTATCTACTTTTGTGTGTCAAATAAAAACACACGCACGATTAAATTCCTCCATTAAATCCCCTCCCCCAACTCCACTCGTCAAGTTGCTTATTTGATTGGCTCACATATTATTTTTTAAAATATTTCCCGCCATTGTTCTCAAAATCGGCACTTTATTAAACTTATATATAAAAATTCACGGCGGTACGTTTATTTGAACCTGCGCGTAAAAAATTCCAACCGGCGCGACTATTCCATGCAGCACTTATATTTAGTACAAAAGATTACTTAACCCGTGTGCATTCTTTGCTGCTCGTTACGTTCTTATACACGTGTAATAAATACATTCTTTGAGCTATTTATTTGCCTTATTATATTTATCAAACACCTACAGAGAAACAGAAGATGCACAGACGCCGGAAGAGAGACGAGACTTGTTGGTATTATCAAGCCTTCTGTTTTTATTAGATTAAATTATTTAAAGAAATGTGAAGCTAAAAGTGTATGCAGCGAATGTAAAAATCAAAAATCAAGCTATTAAATATAGTCTTACATAGTGGCTTCTTGAAAGAGCGTCTCGAAAAAGTTGACTAATTTCACTGAGAGACGGAAGTAAATCCAATGTGGTGATCAGTTGGCTGATTGTTCAAGAACTTGTCGCGCGGATATTATTTGTTGCAAGATAAAAAAAAATGTCTCTTTTGACATTTAAAATAATTTGTGTGAATTAATTACGCAACTTACATCGATGAAATTTGAAAAGAATTTGTATTTGGTTCTCATCACCGTAAGGATTTAAAAGTTTTTACTTTCTTGGTTTGAAAAGCTGCTTATAAAAATTCGTGTCTTTAATGACAAAACACCTACTTTATCCGTTTCGTCTTTCGAAAGTTTAACATTTTATGGGATGATTAATATTGTTTATCAGGAGGTTTCCGGAACAATGGTGAAAAAGTTAGTTTAGGGCTCTATTTTTTCTCCTTTATTTCTTTTGAAACCTAAGAGAAAAATATCATACTTGAGTATGACATTGAGTTTAAAAAATTCCTGAAAAATTCCCAGATGGTAGAAATATTACGCATCCGTTGCAGCAGACGAAATAGTTTATATAATGTTCAAATTCACCAATGTTTTTGTTTCCGTTTATGTATTCTCGATACCATTCCTTTACAGCAGCCAGCGAAATCGTCCGACCGGTTGGTGCCACTGCATTTCAGACCCCACCCCAATAAAATCCAAGTCGTCAATGATCAGTCTAAGTGCAAATTAAAATAAGCGTTAATTATATTATAGGTTGCTGGGTCGAAAAACAGACTTCACACTCAAGTCATAAGTGGCAGCTTTTGATTCAAAGCGATATCAAACATTTTCACAAATGAACTATGTTTACCCATTGCGTCTCGTTCTGTGAATCTCGTTAGGCATGAGACAGCAACAAAACGATAGGAACCCATGCTTAACTCTAATCAAAAAGGTTAATGTAATCATATTACGAAACGAAAGATCTGTTGTGGACCTCGTTGGCCTTGTCTGGATGTTATTTTTATATATTTTTACGATTGAAAACAGCATCACAACCACAAAAGGATTTTAATATTTATAAGCAAAATTATACATGAGATACCACGAAATACAATACAAAAATAGTTTGTTTTATTTATAGGCATAGGAAAAACGATAAATTGATATATTATACTGTAGAGTTGACCGGAAGTAACTGTATCAAAGTCATAAGTTGAATGACCAAAATTTACATTTACGCATAGGCTACCGAGTGGTACTTCAGGCAGAGTTTTAAAATATTCGAAAATAAAATTCATATTATTATTCGACCAATGACAGCGTTTCGCTCGCATTTTTGAAGGGCTTCATTTTGAGCCAGCACCTACTACCTGGAAACTATAAATACCAAAGATAAGAACAGGAGAGGGGGGGAGGGGGGGTTCCCAGTTGTGAACCCAAACATAGATTACTCATCAACTGAATCAACATTTCCTGCTTTGCCGACGTAGATTCTCCAGCAAAGTTAAGTACTTACTTTTCCCTTCTCAAGGGTTTTATTAAACACACCTTAAAGTGTGTTAGGAACTTTTCCTTTCTTCTCAAGGGTTTTATTAAACACACCTCAATGTGTGTAAGGAACTTTTCCCTTCTTTTCAAGGGTTTTATTAAACACACCTCAATGTGTGTAAGTGAACTTTTCCCTTCTTTTCAAGGGTTTTATTAAACACACCTCAATGTGTGTAAGGAACTTTTCCATTCTTTTCAAGGGTTTTATTAAACACACCGCGCAATATAGAAAACATCAAATAAATGGTTACTTGTTATTAAAAAAATCTGTCTTTACTTTCATTGAAAAAATCACTGGTTTAATTTTAATGCATTGCATAACCATTACAGTGTTACGTTTTTTGTTTGTTTTTTTTTTCAAAGTGCGTAGATTCAAGATTGTCTTATTCCGCACAGCACCTGGAATAACTTGTAATCACAGTTACCTAAATTAGATTGTGCACCAAGAACATATCACGACCCCCCAACAATACATGTCAAGTAATACACAATGAGTAATACTAAAGGTATAGATAATTTGTTATAATCTGGACACATTTTTAAGATTTAGGTTTTTCTCTACAATGATGAGTGAGATAAATTATTGTTTCGTTTGTAATTTCTTTTTTGTGTGTCCATTCAATAAGAATCTTTCTTTTATATCTTAATACATTTCAAAGAAATTATTGTATTACTCAAAGAACATAAATGTATATAATTTTGGTAAGCACAGAAATAAAGAAATGTGTGCTTATCTGTAGCTAGCAACATATTTTATCAGATATTGTTTTGAACGTCTTCTTTCTTAGGCAGTCGAAGAAAGAAAGTTTAGACTTTTATTTCATTTAGCGGTTAAGCGGTTGTCCTAATGCATTATGGGAATAATTCTATATTTTATTTAACTTTTTTATATAATCTAACTTTATTTATTGTTAACTAGAATTCTTAGCTTGTATTTTAAAATTATTTTTATTGCATGACTTTTAATTTTCCTTTATTATTAATTATTAATTATTTTTGTTCCAGATTGCTACATAGTCTCCTAATTGGAGTGGTCGTTATTTAGTAATTTATTTATTGCGATCATTACAGATAATTAGAGCCCAGATGAAGCATTAATATTTCTGTGGCCAGTATTTTTCATCACAATGTTAGCACGTTTTTTTTATAAATCTACAGATGAAACATCAAGGAACGTTATATTGTTATGAATAATCAAGAGTGGTTTCCCCTTGTTTCGTTACTCTCCTCTTTGGGAGAGCTATTTCTGTTTACTGGGACTATAAGAGGACACTATATGCGAACCTTATATTCTCAGTTGAATAAAGCCCCTTCCCGACACAGACGATGCTTTGTACATATGGGGACTACTTAGTATTTTCATGGAGACATTGAGGTATTATGGTGGATGTAGCGAGAAAGGTACGTAAGAATGTGTTGTTTTGGTGCAAGTAATATTATTTGTATGATTGGGTCAGCGTTTGTGGCTAGCTAAGTTTAAAGTTGAGACAAAAGACCGTCCTTATCCCCCTTTCCCATTTCGGCCTTGTGCCACATTTTCTGTTTATTCAGAAATAAATATATTCAGTTGAATAAAGCTTTCGTAAAGCCTACATCTGCGTACTTTTGTCATTACATATATAAATATAAAAGCAATATTTTGCAAAGAATACACTCAGTGCATTTGTCGATTATTTTAATAAGTCTGAACATAATTTCGACTTAAAGAAGGCAAACTTAATTAAGAGCAAGTAATTTGTTAAGCCAAAGTGTATTAAGAAATCACTAATTTCTGCATCTTCTACGGTAAATTTAAGTCCTGGATCATACACAATGTCTCCTTTCGGAACAAGCTTAATGCTGATACACTGACACATACATTATATATAATGTATGTGAGTGTGTGTGTATAAGATTACATTGATATTAGTCCGAAATCAAAATCTATTTTTTAAACATTGTTAATATTTATATTTGTTGTTGCTGTTATGTGCCGCATCCCTTAAGAACATAGGCGATCATGGCTCTCAGCAACGTCCTTTGACTTGAGAACACTATTTTCCTGGGAAATTGTTTTAAGAGAAAGATTTTATAAATTTCAACCGAAAGCAGCACTGGCTGCTTGGTCAATAAATGTCGAATGTTTCCTTCTACGGAAGTGGCTAATATTACCATTACCATTAGCATTTGTAATTGTCGGCTTCATTTACAATAGAGAGTGCTCATAAGATAATTTACTATGAATCACAATATTCTCACTGGCAACAGAGAAATTATTTTTCCTCTTTTTTTTTTCTAGCGGTTGAAGGATCTGTTGGACGGCGATCAATTTTTCAACAAACTTCTTCAGTTTATTATCTGATATTTGTGAATTGTGAATTCGGTTCCTTGTAATGAGAATTTGGTTGATTGTAAGATGAGAAAAAGAGGAAAATAATGAGGAAATATAAAGCTTGAAATAAATATATATATATATATATATATATATATATATATATATATATATATATATATATATATATACATAGAATAAAAATCCAAAGTTACCTCATTCGAATACCTATTTCGGCCCACAAGACTTACTTGTAGGTCTTGTCAACTCAGATATATATATATATATATATATATATATATATATATATATATATATATATCCCATCCCCTAAACACCTCAAAGGAACCTTCCTATTCACAAGCACTTAAACTCAGAAGGATATGTTCCAACAATGAAGAACTAAATAAACACATTAAAAATCGGGAGCATCAATTCACAACACGTGGCTATAAACAACACCTAATCAGGGAACAAATAAATAAAGCAATTTCCACACATAGAGAAGACACCCGAATGTACAAGATTAAAAATAAACCCAGCCGCATCCCTCTAGTAACCACTTTCAACCCCACTCTGCCTCCATTATCCCAAATAATCAAAAGTCGCTGGGAAATACTACATCTCAAATCAGACCTAAAAAAATTGTTTGTGGAACCCGGCCTTCTAGCATATCGTAGACCTAAAAGAAATCATAGGTAGTAACCACAAGGTAATCCGTAATAAACCAACAACAAAAACAACAGGATTTTCCCGACCATGTACCAACAAAAGAAGCTTATACTGCAACCACATTAAACACGAATTCATTCACTAGCTAAATCTACTTTCAAAATCTATCACGACTCTAACTGTAGAAGTCATAACATAATTTACTCCCTAGAATACACACTATGCCAGAAACAATATGTAGGAAAATGTGAATGACCTTTTCACTACAGAATTAATAATTATCGCAATCGAATTAAGTCGATTCCCATGAAAGTTTACCTGTAGAACAACATTTCCGCCTAAAAAAACACTATTTTAAAACCAATGCCAAATTCACTATAATTGAGAGAATAGAAAAGTCCAGAGCAGATAACATTAGAAAGATTTTAGAGTTCCATGAAAATAAGTGGATACAACGTTTAAAAACGCACTATCCAACCGGGCTTAACCATAAATTAACAATATAGATAGTATTAATATATAACCCTACAAATCAAAACTTACCCACATTTCTCACCCACACAAGACAGACATGCTTACGGAGGTGTTGAGACCTCAGACTTATACACACACCCACACGAATATACACACTTACACACATCATACTCACTCACTCCCTAAGAACCAAAAATCACACACACACTTAACAGAAACGCATCCTCTTTCCAGGAACCAATAAAACTGTCAAAATGAGCAAGGGAATTCAAAGCAGCATGAATCCATCCAGCTCTTACCTCAAGTAACAACTTAAAAGAGACTGTTTTACCAACACAAAGACTGACCAAAATTCATGTTAAAAAAATAAAAAAAACAAATGAAAACTACAGATAAAAGTTCATTTTCTCCATCAAGACATTTAATTCTGTAGTTCACTTCTACCAGAAAGCAGAAAATTATTTTTCTCCTGATGATGGCCATGTTGGCCGAAACTAGTCGAGGAATCTAAATGAAATAATAATAAAAACGAAGGAATATTAATATACAACCCAGTATGTCTGAAGATTTTAATTTTTTAATTTTTTTTATTGTTCAATATATATATATATATATATATATATATATATATATATAAACAATTCATCCCAAGCAACGCCATAATGCTACTAAAACGGAAGGGGATACTCGGAGTGAAAGAGAATAATAAAGCTTCAGAATAAACTGGAAACTCGATCCTAAACAGAAAACAAAGCATAAAACTCTACTCCTATTCAAAAAACCTGAGTCAACCCAAAATATAAATAAAAATAAATATAATCATTACAGCACTTGAAAATAGCTTCGGCATGAAACTCGGAGTTGTGCAGTTAATGTAAGATATTATGTATATTTCTTAATAGATATATTAAACTGCTCCGTTACTTAACATTGAGCACTGGTTTTTCTTACACTATAGAGTATTTATATATGTTTGAATACGATCGCTCGCTTGTATACCTACAATATTTACCCATTCGGTTATATATATATATATGTGTGTGTGTGTGTGTGTGAGAAAGTAAGTTATCCCGCACGAGTAAGAAAATACCAGAAAATGAATTTGAAAATGCAACTGGAGTATTTAAGAATATTTATTTAGAGTAACTTATAACGAATTCGACTGGAATTTCTTATAATGAGCCGCTATCCATTACACCACCCGCACATAAGAAATCGGAGAGCTGAGTTCGAATTCTAGTCGAGTTAGTTATAAGTTACTCTAAATAATTATTCTTAACAACTAATATATATATATATATATATATATATATATATATATATATATATATATATATATATATATATATATATATAAGAGAGTAGTGTATCTGCGTGTGCCACTTTTTCCAAGTATGTCTGTGCTATGTGTATGCTTGTGTTGGTCTGTGATATTGAGAAGATTTTCCTAATTGTCTCAATCACTGCAGAATAATAACCCCACTTATTCCTCTTTCTTTCTAACAGTCAGTTAGTTTCGAATAATGGTCCAGAAGCAGGCCAGGCTGACTCATATAAAAGCAGTTGGGGGCCAAAGAGTGAGAGAGAGAGAGAGAGAGAGAGAGAGAGAGAGAGAGAGAGAGAGAGAGTCGCCTACATTGGCGGTAAAAGGAGGGGGTTGCAAATATGATAAGCTACCCTGATACTGACTGAAAATTTCCACTTTTAAACACTATTGTCTCTGTTTATTACTTCGCGATAAACTTGTAAAATACCTGACGGTTGTATTTTTGGTTCGAATCTTTTTATACTTCACGAAATCGTGTGATGTGCAAGTCTGCCCTAAGAATCAGCAAGCCTAATTGGAAACATTTATTTTTGAGAAATCCCAGGTTTACAACTAAGACTGTTTATGTGTGTGCGTGTGTGCGTGTGTATGTATGTATGTATACATGTATGCACAGGTTTATATCGATGTACATGTGTATATGTGTGTACAAGTATACAAAATGGCTCTAATATATGTGTATGTATGCACATATATATATATATATATATATATATATATATATATATATATATATATATATATATATATATATATATATATAAAATCCCTTTCAGACACTTTCCAAGTATGGGCATTAGGAGGTGATAAGCTAGGGTAACTAATTTGATTGTTGAATCCCACTTATCTTCGAACACAATTTTGTCTTTCTTTCATTTACGCTTCTCCAGTGAAACGCGTCGTAAATAAAATTTTCAACTTCGTCTCATTATCTTCACATGTAATGATTTAATAAACACAGCTTAGATGTAGAACAAGGTCGGGATTAAATAGTAATCAGTGGGGATCGAATTGTACTAACGAGATAGTTATATAGCATACTAGCTTAAAAGCCGCATTTAAGCTAAATCCTGCGAAAGGTTCTTGATTACAATAGTCGTTTAGTTTAGTGGCACAGTGAGATGTTACAATCAGCAACTTTTTGTCTGCAAAAGTTGCCAGAAAAATATTCAAGGGAATGTTCAAGAGAAAATTAAATTTCTCGATCGAAACTGGTCAAACCAACGTTGGCTTGCCCGGTTACTTAAGGCTTCATTTTTCATAGAACGAATATTTCTTACAACATCCTTTGTTAAAGAAACCATTTTTGAATTCGTGCAGCATACAGTGTCTGATACGGGTCTGATTTAAACACATTTTAAAAGATACAAAATTTACCCATTTTGATATTAAGTAATTATCAAAGAAAGTTTTACAGTATTTCCTCGATTATCCGTACATCGATTTTCCAGAGTTCAATTATCCGGACGTGAAATGAAGTGAAGAGTTAAAATCAGCTGTATATTTTTTTAAACTAAACACATTCTAATATTTCCTATCAGGCAAGCATTTTGAGAATTTACAGACGATATACTCAACGTTCAAAATTTCAATTTCAAACATTGAAACAATGATTATGTTTGACAAATGTTTCAGCTAATTGCTCTGTTAACAAAAAGACATTTATACATTTACTTTAATCTAGTTTTGGTAGTTAGCGACTGGAAAATGTTAGGCAAGTCAGAAATATACAAAAATTTATTAAAAAAAGAAACTAGTCAAAACCTTGAACAAAGCTTTTCAAAATATTATTTGATGATATGAATGTTAAACTTCTTTTTAAAAAAAATATGATTTCTTCATTCTTTTTTTAGATAATTTAAATATTCACCTATCCCGAATTTTGATGTATCCATTTTTCAGCTCATGTCCCAAAATGTCTGCATAATGGCGGAAATAGAGTCGAATGTAAAAATCAATCGTCTTTTACTCGTAAGTATAGAAAATAGTACCCTCAAAATGAGGATGTTAAAAATTCAACAGAACTTGCTCTTCAACATCCACTTAGAAAATTCATGCCTTACCCAAAGGGCATCATTTCAAAACTAATGCAAACTGTACCGGTGGGAGTTTGAAATCAGTTCGTCGAGTACATTTTCACAGAAGAAGAAGGGATAGAGATGTGGTTCTACAGAAGGATGTTGAACATGTAAGCAACGACGAATTTCCGGATGCAATAGCAACAAAAAGGACGATTATACTTAACATCAGGAAGAGACTGTTGAAATTTCTGAAGCACACAATGTAGAAAGAGGGCTTGGGAAATTTGGTAATCACAGAGTTGATTGAAGGTAAGAGAGACATAGGAAAGCAACACATTATCTACCTGGCGATCAAGAGTGAATGGACAGCAGAGCAGGGCATGGGAAAAGAACAACAGAGCTATAAAGGACAGGAAATTGTTGCATGCCATAAACGTCAACGTCCTGAAGAGACACAACACATAGAAAAACAACAAGAAGAAGACGTTAACTGTTATGTCACCAACATTTCCTTCATTGTCGTTTTGAATATACATTTTAGTTTCACTTTCGCGTGAGACGCCGATGTTAAACAAAACTTGTGTCACAATTAAACTAAAGGTTGCTTTTTGATAAATATCTATTATTGATATACATTTAGAAAATAGGGATAAAATAAAAAAAATAATGTTATAGTATTAAAAGAGTATTTTAGATTGAAAATTGACACGAAGATATCTTAAGTTTATAACTTTGTTTCAAATTTAATAATCCAGGATGTAAATTTACTGTAGCGGATACTGAAATTAGAGCAATTTGGAATTAACAAATTATGGTAAATTTATGTCCAGGATCCTAAAACATATTTTTCAACCTTGTAATATTACTGCTGAAACAATGTGCTATAATTGAAAATAATATCGATAAAAACAAAAATAAAAGCAATAAAAACATGAATTTAATAGGCTAAATTAAACATCTAAATATTTTGGACGTCAAAAATTAAAGCCTGAATATCTTCATAGCTTTAACATTTCCATACAAACGGTAACCGGGGTTTGTATCATTTTTCACTACTCATTTGTTGCTTATATATATATATATATATATATATATATATATATATATATATATATATATGTGTGTGTGTGTGTGTGTGTGTGTGTGTGTGTGTGTGTGTGTTTGTTGCGAACACTCAATTAAATTTATTATAGAATCGATGTTTATATTTTAGAAGCTTATATTTTAGAAGTATTCTAAATGAAGTGCTTATACTCTAAGAAAGTGTGAAAAAAATGAAGTGACTGGTAACAGTTCTCGTTCAAACTTGCATGCCACCGAACAAAGACTGTACAATTCATCTTTCTTGATCACGCGGCATGATGATGTGACCTGATATTTTCCAGACTGTTAAACGACCTTGAAATAATCTCTTAACTACGACAGAAGGAGGAAAAGGATCAATGAAATCTTTTCGACCACACATATTTGGAAATCATGGGTCACGTGCCGAAATCAAGGCGCGAAAAGAAAATGGACCGTCAGACAGTCCCATTTCATTATCCATAAAGAACCGAAAGTCAGCTATAAATGCTATCATTAGGACACGGGGAAAATATAGAAATCTAATAAGATTTCTAAGTCGGAAACGGTTCAGTAAAGATTTAATTCAAGGAATCAAACTTCGTCGGACTAGAGAAGCGAATACATCAAAACAGAAGAAAGATACATATTTTGTCAGTCAACCCCTAGACAAGACGAGAAGAGAAAGAGAAAGAGAAAAAAGAAACCAAAAGAATTTCAGTTTCACAAACCAACCTTCTGTCTACAAGGAGAAAAGAACAGATAAAAGAGAAAAAGACATATAAAAGAAATATAAAAAAAGTAAGAGAAGAAACACATATAAGAGACATTGAAAGAAAAGATAAAAAGATAAAAAGAAAAAAAGAACATTTATAACTACCAGATAATTCCATTGTTTCTTTTACATATTTCCCTGTTGCTCATTTTATCTTTTCACGTTTTGTGATTATGTTCATGTTTGGCACAAGATCGTTTGTTACTTACTGTTTAGCTTTTTGAGAGGATAAGTTTTTTCCCCACCACTATTCTGTCCCATAACATTTATTTTTGTCTTATTGTTTTCGGTTTGCCCCGTTTTTTTACCTTCTTCCCATTTGTATATTTTAAATAATAAACTATTTGCTTGTTATTTCTATATTTGGCCTTTTGTCGTTTGTCATTCAACGTATTTGTTCCTCAATTAATTCCTTCGAGCTGGGCCGTGTCTGATCAATTGGGAAAGAGACCATTGAGAAAAGAAATTTGTACTTTTATATTTATAAGTTACTGTATCTCCTACTGCTGCTATAACGGTAGAAAAAGGTAGAACGTAGCAATATATATATATATATATATATATATATATATATATATATGAGAGAGAGAGAGAGAGAGAGAGAGAGAGAGAGATTTACAAAGCCTGAATGTTAAAAAAAAGTAAAAACACACTGCACAAAAGCCATGTACAGTTATAACTGAAAAAAAATTAAAGACCCACATGTCAAAACCATTTAACAAAGTATGCTGTCATTTTTATGCCATTGGCAAAATATTGTTTGATTGATCCGTTTTTTACGGCTTATCGACCCTTTGCAGGTTATTTAAAACCAGAAAATATTTTTAGATTGTAAGATTTATTTATTTTTTGGGTGGGGGGGGATAATAATGATTTAGTGATAAGTCTTGCTAATTAACCCATAGTGGAGAACAAGTGGATTCATAGCTAACCAGAATTCGATTAACAAACAAAAAATTATAATGTGGATATAAAGTGGCGGATCAATTTTATTACAATCAGTATATAAACTGATCCATCAATTCAAGGTCACGGTATTTTCTATATATATTTATATTCCAGAGAATGTAAATAAATCTAAAAGACATGCCTGTGTAGCTAATCAGTATTTGATTGATTGATTGATTCATTTTCTACAGTTTATCAACACTTTACAGGTTATATTCCGGTGCATGTAAATAAATCTAAAAGACATGTCTATGTAGCTAATCAGTATTTCATTGACTGATTCATTCATTTTCTACTGCTTATCAAACATTTGTAGGTTATTTAAGGCCAAGATATATTTTTAGATTGTAAGATTTTTTTTTAAAAATAATGATTTTGTGATACTTACTAATTAACACATAGCTGGGGAGATAAAAGGTGGATTTATACCTTCCCAAGTGTATTTGGGCGTAAGTGAATATAACGAACCTAACCGGAATTAGAATTCGGTTCTCCGATTAACAGTTACGAGTCATTATCCATTACACCACCCGCACATCCTAGCTTACAGCACCTGCTATTCCATTGGTAAAATAGTATCAATATAAAATTCTAATGGAGATAAAGTCGGGGATCGTTTTTCTGCTTGTAATAAACAGATCCCCAAAGAATTACCTCTTATTTATATAATTGGAAAAATAAATTTTAAAGACTAATATATAAAAACCTAGTAATATTAAGAACACAACAAAAGTTTTTATTTACTTTGTGTAGGTGAAAGCCTATGCGGGGATGTTTTAAAAAATATTAAGTCCAAGCCCCAGGGGACCTTCCCCCAAGCTGTACCGCTCCTTGGAGAGGAGGCTGGAATCACTGCACGACACATGAGGCGTCCTCAAAAGGGGAAGTGTCGAGAGGGCTTAGGCAATTTTTCCACGGTATTGCCGCTAAACCCACTTTAAGCCTCGACTTTGTGTCACACCCGGTAGCGACGATAAAATACCTACTAAGCATAAAGCTGGAGTTCTATTTTCTCAATGTTTTTAAACAATAAACTCATCCCAACGCCATATTTATGATATATTAATATAATAATTGGTAAAATGTGTTTTTAAAATCTCCTTTATGAAACCCTTTTAGAATAGTAAGGATTTCACAAAATATATATTTCCTTTTAATCCGTTATTGTTTTTAAATCATTGAGAAGCTAGTACCTGTGTGACATTACACCACCTTGTCTACCAGGGGACTTCTCCTAATGCCCACTTGGTGGCTATTTATAAAGCATTATAAAAGGAAAGAACATAAACCATATCTCTCTCTTCTTTTCCTCTTCAACTACAGGAAGTCGTAGCGACAAGAGTCTCGTTTTCAGTCAGGAGAATTATCTTCCTATTCCCAAAAGGACCAGGTGCTGCGTCGCATACAACACATTATCGCATTTTCTAAAACCCACACGCGACTTCAAATAATATCTCAATTGCAATCTGTCACATGAAGATATCTCTCTCTCTCTCTCTCCCTCTCTCTCTCTCTCTCCCTCTCTCTCTCTCTCTCTCCTTCTCTCCACGACAAGAAAATATTCCTGTTCAAGAAACGAGTCAATGCTGCTACAAACTGATGACTCCTGTAACAAACTGGTAACCTAATACCATTACAATGTTCCTTCCTTTGATTGTGTTATTATTTTGAGAGACTTATTTTTCAGATAAACCATTTCCATTCTTAGGTTTTGTGAATGAAATAAATAAGCGTTGAATTCATTTCTTCTGAGTTTGTTGAAATTCCCAACCGAATATAAGCTATATATTTAGAGATCCCTGATAAAATACAAAGAAAAATCTGCAATGTTATTGGTCCTGACTTGGCATTTCAGCTTCAGTCACTTTCTCACCGCCATAAGGTAGTTTCCCTGTGCCTTTTCTATAAAAACGTTCATGTTAATCGTTCTGATGAACTTTCCTCTATGGTACTTAGACTTTATGAATTTAAGCGCAGTACTAGATTGGCGGTAAGGTCTCATCATTTCACAGTTGTAATGGCTAAATCTAACCGTAAGTTCTGTGTTAACAGTTTATTCTATCAGACTTCTCACTTGTGGAACTCTCTTCCGGCTTTATCAGTCAACTTTGGTGTTCAGAGATTTAAATGCAATGCCAATCGTTATCTTCTGTCTTCTTAATTCTTATTCTTTTATTTTCCTCTCTTCTTAATAGTAGTTTTTCCCATATTCTCTAACACCCAGTAAAACCTTACGACTTAGTGGCTTTATTGCCTTGCTTGGAGTGAAATGCTTAAAGAAAAAAACAAAAGAATATCGTTACAATTGATACATTCCGACGAAAGAATTTTCCGTTCGCTATACACGCCTAGACCTCTTCATGTTGGGCTCTCAGATTTGGAATACATTTTTATAGACTCAGTGGGAGGTTTTTAACCTAAAATTATTTTGTTCCTCAAAGGGAAAATAGGGAGGCGAAGTCCTGACTCTTTTCTACTTTGTGGATCTATATTTATAGCAGCAATTACCGTTTGAAATCGTTCAATGTAAAACTATAATTTCTCTTTTATTATTAATGTCTAAAAAAGAACAAAAATGTGTGCTTGGAAAAAGCAATTTTATTGAAATTTAATTAAAAAGTACAGTTTTTTAAGGAGCAATATTAACTTTATATGATAATATAAAAATATAATTGGTAAACCTCTTCTGTTATGTAGATTTATTGTTTACAGTAACAGTTAATATTTGTACCCGTTCTGTGTAAGACTATAATAATATCTCTTTTATTATTAATATCTGAACAAGAAATGTATTTCTGTGCTTTGAAAAACTCAATTTCGCAGAACAATTTTCCCCCAAAAATATATTTTCTATATTTAAAAATATTTCATAGGAAGCGTACCCGGAAAAAATGAAATATATTTTGTTTTCCTTTTATGCTTATAAACAGCGTTGTTATCCATGGCCAAAGATAATGAAAATAAGCCTTAATCATGCGAATGACGATAACAATTTAAATTGACAGATTTAATTTATTAACAGATAACACATTTATTATGTATCTAGTGATGCTTTATTTCTTTTCTTTTTTAAATAGTGAGCGCATTATTTGCAAAAATCCGCTTGCTTTATACTCAATTTACTGGTCAACGTGTTTTGTTAGGGGTAAACTATCATTGTTGCTATATATATATATATATATATATATATATATATATATATATATATATATGTATGTGTGTGTGTGTGTGTGTGTGTGTGTGTGTGTGGTAATTGTCACTTCTTTTGCAGAAGTGCATCTCTTCACTTAGCTTTTTTTGTGTTTTTGAAGGTTTTAAAAGGATTAAAGTCCAAAAGTTAATTTGATTATTAAATTATACTATTTAATAATCAAATTAACTTTTGAACTTTCCTCTTCATAATAACAAAGATTTTGATTTGACGATAAAACTTCTTTCTTTTTCTTTTTTTTAAAGTTTTGGACATTTTTTTCATCATGTATGCTTATTTTTTGAAGAATCTTTGGTGGTACATCTATCTATCTATCTATCTATCTATCTATCTATCTATCTATCTATCTATCTATCTATCTATCTATCTCTCGCTATGTATATATGTGTGTGCGTATATATATGCGTGTGTATGTGTACGTTTTGGACATTTTTTCATCATGTATGCTTATTTTTTGTGAATCTTTATATATGTGTGTCTGTGTCTATATCTATCTCTATATATATGTGTGTGTGTATATATATGTGTATATATGTGTGTGTGTGTGTGTGTGTATATATATATATGTGTGTGTGTGTGCGTGTGTGTGTATATATTTTAAAGCGTCATTTCTTACATTGAAAAGTATAACGCTCTAATAAAGCTCTTTTTTAATTTAAATTATTCATAAATATCTAATTAACTTTTTGTATGGCGCAAAAGTTAATTTTAGTCATTAAAATAAACCATCTAAAAATTCTATTTGTTTTTATTAACAGCTCAACCATTTTCTAAAAAAGCATTCAGATGTTATCTTGTGACAAAGTAACAATAATTCTGTCATTGTATTCTGTCATGTGTCAGCAAGTGATTATTTAACGTTAAAATTGTACATTTTCGCGCCTTTTTTAACAACAACAACAATCGACTTTAATGCCGTTGATTTAAATCTGAAGAACATTAATCCTGACGCATGTATCAGTGGAATTTTTAAACTTTAGTGGTTTTCTCGTTTTATTTTTAAACACTTTGCATCCGTAATGTCCTTGAGAAAGAGTTAATTTGTATTTTCTTCTCACGTAGCAACATCATTACTTTAAATTCGGTTCGTGAGAACTTTGAATCTGACAACAAAATTGACTCAACGCTTCAGAATAGGGAAATGGTTGGTTAGTGAATTTGGTGGAAGATTACTACTGAATAGTGAGTTTGATCCTCACTGGGTGTCCCATACTTGTAGCTTTGTGCCAAAACGAATCTAAGCTTAGTAAATAACTATTAGAGTCACTCGGTATGGAATAATAGTTGGTGGGCTAGTCTGGTAAGCCATTACTACTGTGTATGATCCTCACTGTGTGACCCATACCTGTAGCCTTGTGTCAAAATTAAGCTAAGCTTATTAAATAACTATTAGACCATTCAGTATCTGTCTATATTTATGAGATGAGGTATTATGTACACTATTTACATTATTCGGACTATTGTCCTCGAGGACACATGGCACAGTGGATAAAAGCGTTGGTTAGATCGAGTGACAGGACCCAAAGAGTGTGAGTTCAATACCCGGTTAAGGCAGTGGAGAACTTGGAGAGGGGAATTAACAGGAGATCCATTAAACATCCATTAAACATGGCACGTGGAACTAGAGCGAAATAAAG
This sequence comes from Acanthosepion pharaonis, assembly GCA_903632075.3. NCBI lineage: Eukaryota > Metazoa > Mollusca > Cephalopoda > Sepiida > Sepiidae > Acanthosepion > Acanthosepion pharaonis. The sequence continues at coordinate 144,078 of CAHIKZ030005246.1, read as the reverse complement.
GGTTCAGTTCGACAGTCCAACCTTGTAATAAATATGGCGACAAAGATGAGGACAATAGTCCGAATAATGTAAATAGTGTAGACCATTCGATATGGAATAACCGTTGGTTGGTTACTCTGGTTGACCATTATTACTGTGTATTATCCTCATATTTGTAACATTGTTTCAAAACTAATGTATGCTATTTTTTTAAAAAAAGAAAAAAGTATGACCACATTGCTGTAGTGGTAATATCGTATAACTTAATCGTTTTAATCGAGGTGCATGTCACCGAGTGAATGGTTTAGTAATTTAATCTCGCAAGCCATTGCTAATGTGAAGAATTCACTGTTGTGATTATGTGCTAGATTTAACTAAACTCCGTAAATCTGTATCTTTTTATCACGGTTACGACGTCCACTTACGTAATAATGGGAGACGATGATGTCCTAATCACATCGAATATCCATCTCTACTATTGCTGCTATGATAGCTTTTTCTTTTTTTTAATATGTACATTACAATGTTCAATATATCCACTTGTATGATTATCGTACATTATTCTGAAATGTTTTCAAGCTAATTTGTACACGTGCCAATTTGTATGTTGGAAGAGAAAAGTGTATGCGTATTTTTGCGATTGTACATCTGTATTTTATTTGTACATAAATTCTTTCAATTTATGTTGTAATTTTTTCTTTTCCTTTCAAACGTTTGAAATCTCTGTGTGTTCTCGTTTAAGAATTCCATAAACGTTGACGTTTTTGTATTCGTACTTGCGTGCTCTTCAGTAAGTTACTGTTTGTCACAAAGTTCACTTGCTAAGAAAAAGGAGGGGCCTATTAAAATAAGAATGTCACCACGTAGAATAGACGAATGGAAATTAGATGTAAGAGTATTAATAAAGAAATAGAGAGGTGCTTAAAAGAAAATGAAGATACTAACAGCAAAAGAAATGTCAGTGAGTAACTATTGGTGAAAACAGAAACAGAGGGAGGGAAAAGAGAGCTAAAGGGAAAGAGAGAGAGAGAAGTTATTCGTCATCATTATGTTATTGCATGAACGTAAACGAGATCTTTGCAACTCTCTAAAGCACCCACGCACTTATTTCTACTGCTGGATTCAGAAGTAGACGGAAGAAAAAAAAAGGCAGGAATCGGTATTAAAGACATAATTGTAACAGAAGCAATAGTTGTTGGAACTTATTATGTGTGTTTGTTTGTTTAACGGCATATCAACTCCTTATGGGTCATCTAATGCCGAAAATGGGAGCTTTGGTAATTTTTTCTCAAAAACGTATTGTTGGTAATTTTTTTACTATAAAAATGTATTGCTGGTATAAAAATGTATTTTTATATTTTCGTAATGTTTTCACACCAGTTTATGGGTTCACTATTTGCCTATAGCAACCACCCAAGTCAAAGTGGACCTGGAAACAAAGGCAATTAAGACGTGGTTATACGCTATTAAAAAAAAAAAAAGCAACTCTCAATCAGAGGCCTTGCTGCCGAATGTCATTTATTATCATATCAAGCACGAGGAACTTACTGAGCCTAGCTTGGTTTGGCATAAGATCATAAGTACGGGACAGCCCGGTGAGAATCAAACTCACTACAAAGAAGTAATGTTCATCTAGATTAATTAGCTAACCATCACTCTAAGCCGAGTCGCTTATAATGTGCTGCAGTTAAAGAGTTTAGCTAATATATATATATATATATATATATATATATATATATAGAGAGAGAGAGAGAGAGAGAGAGAGAGAGAGAGAGAGAAAGAAAATCACCTGTCATTTACTAAGCTTAACTTATAAGCCATGAGGTACCTAGTGAGGATCGATCTCACTACTCCGTAGTAATAGTCATTCAGGCTAGCTCGTTAAACATTACTCCACATCGATGCCCCCTTCGACTAAAGAAAAAAAAAGAAAAGCACTTGTCAACTTTTACTCTATTGTTCCTCCAATACAAGGCCTAAAAGCCACTCAAGGTAGAGAGCTACTGAATGAGATTGTTATCAGGGAGTAAAGAGTGCAACTAAGAAGTGCATATTATGAGGATATATAAGATAGATAACGGTTGGCCCTAGATTGAAGGTTAAGAGTGTAGTGATCAGGGAAGCATCCTCTTGGGAGTCAGTTCCACAAAGTAACAGTTTTAGGGGAAGAAGTAATCTGAGCAGAATCTACGCCTTAGCAGAAAAATACGAAGAGAATGAGAATGATTCGACACTGTGTACATGGCGGGTCCTAGCTGTGAAGGTCTGAACTGGTGGAATTGGAGACTGTGGCTTGTCAGAATGTCTACGATAAAAAAAGCAATAAAGTAGCGAGAGCTCCGTGATATTTCGTCTGATTGTAGAGTGCGAAATAATTCATCGCCCACAAGAGTGACTTCCTAAGCTTAGCTTATTTTGGCCCAAGGGCGCGATTATCAGGCACCAAGTGAGAATCGAGATTTCAATTCAGAAGTAATGATCAACAAGACTAACTCATTAATCACTACTTCTTACTAAGAGAAAAAAATGAAAGAAAATCACTTGTTTTTTAAACTCACGTTCACAGAAGTGTACAGGTATGGGGCACTTGATGAGAAACGAATTAAGTACTAGGGCAGAACCAGCCAACCTTGTTAACCATTATCCTATCCAAGGCGCAGAAGAAAATCGCTGGGCTCTGGTTTCCAATGAAATCACCTTTGACCTCCAGAGGTCAATTACGAAATCTGACATCAAGTGCCAGATAGCCAATTTAAGCAATAATTTTTTTTAAATGCTTCGTTTCTGTGTTATATTTTCAATCATTTTTTTCCCATAAAAAGTTTGTTTTAGTTGCCAGCACGATTTTTCATTCCTACGTTAGGCCTCAAGTACAAGTTATTTGCGTTAAAATCAATGAAAAAACTGTGTAATTGTAGTCTTGATGGCAAAACAACAACAACAACAAAAAAAAAAAAAAAAAAAAACAAACAAACAAAAAACGAGATAACTCGTCGTCAGCGTCATGATAAAAACTGCCACTCACAAGTTAACTCGTGGTTGGAACTAAATGTGTTAATATATATTTTCACAATCTCTTTCAATATTAATCAGTGTTTATACAAAACGTTTTAATTCCCTTGTGAGATATCAGTCTTTTACTTATAAATTGTTTTATTATTTACATAATAAATATAATTAATACCTACATGATAGCTGTCGACACGTTAAACAATTGTTACCATCAATGACAAGTTTGATCAATTTTCTTGGCTCTTATGAGAACGATAATAGCTCTTGAAGTCGGAAAGTTATTTCCAAAGCTTATAGCAGACGTGTCAAACTAAGTTGCTCTGTACAGGGCCTGGCCTGTTTTGTAAATTCTGTTCAGTTTGCTCGTGTGACAGGTATGACCGAAGCGTTTTTTTTAACACGCTCCGCATGTAAAGTTATTCCCAGCATAGTACGGATTCATAATATATGAACGGTCTACCGATATGATTCTTCGCGTGGCTAACGAGGACTTTGCATTGGAGAGATATTCTCTGTCACATTCATCACATTGACGTTCGGCCAACTTATTGCACACACACACACACACACACACACACACACACACACACACATACATACATTTCATAAGTAAATGCTACTCCACTATCTAAATTGTATGTTATAAAAATTAATGATAACATTTTACAACCGCCAGTTTTCAGTCTGTGCCTGACGATTGCTACGGGCATCAAACTCTGAGTTGTAAGAACAAATGTGTATTTATTATTGATATAAATTTCAGCTCTTTTATTTCACATCGAGAATTCTTTTATTACCACCAATACTCACTGAGTGCTGTTATATATATATATATATATATATATATATATATATATATATATATATATTGTTATCCACAGACAGACTGTTTCGCTGTTTCACAGTTCATCAGTGTGGATAGACATCTGATTACTTCAAGCCGGGATCGAAACCTGACGGATTTGGCATCAGTCGATTTTTCCCCTAAACCATCGTCGCACAGTTGAAAGAAAGGTGAATTTTTACGTACTTATTCTGTGAATAAACACCCCAATGACTGACAGTGTTCAATTCAGGGAAGAGCTTTGCAATATTAGTAGTCATTGTTTAAAAATTCGCTATTATCTTCCATATACATATATTATATATATAAAATAAATTATAGACATGGACATTGAACTGAGGTCAATACCGACCGGCGACAGTTTGTTTCATGCTGGAACACATTCTTCAGGGTTGAGTGGTCAAGCATGAATCAGACTATCTCCACTCCTTATCTTAATCTTTATATATCTCACATGGATGTGCTGGTAGGGGTACAGATAGCGGCCCAGATAGAGAAAACGGCGATCTGTGTTCGAATTTCAAATGAGTTAATTGCATTCACTTTCGTACAAATAACCTTTCTCCCTTCAGTTATTGGTTAAATAGTGAGGATGGCTGGTCTCTCTTGCAACTAGTCAAGGTATAGGAAAAGCCTAAATTCAAGTTTATGGGCTTCATCAGACTATCTTGCCTTAGACACACCACTGTTTAATAATGAGTTATGGGACTTGTGTCTTGCATATTCGAAAATACGTTAAAATACTGTGTACCAAATGATCTTTCTCTTTCTTTTGACCACTATCATCATCTATCCGGTTTCTCGCTTCTGTCAGCTGAGTGTATGTTTGAATGTAAATGTATTGAATTTGACAAAATTATCGCATGTATGAAAACAGTAACTTTATTTCCAGCATTATTAGGCTCATTATTTACACTATTTACATTCAGACTATTGTTCACATCTTTTGTGTTGTTATCACAACGTTTCAGCCACTGCCCTCCCCCTCCCGGCCTTCATCAGGTGTGAAGTGAAATACTGGACAAGGAAGAACACTAGAGAGTTAGACGACTGAAAGAATCAGGGAATATGCTAGGCTATGAGGACCTCCTTAGTAGGCCTAGCATATAATTAAATACGATATGAGAGCTGCTAATAAAGAAACAAAGACAATGACAGCAAGTGTTCAACAACAGAAGCAGTAATAAAAGAAAAACTTCAGTCGATGCAGTCAAGCACGACAAACAGCAGCATCAGGAGCAGCCATCAGCAGGCAGTCATTAGATTTAAGACGACAAGTTCTCCACAGAGGATTGTCCTACGAGATAACAGACTAGTAGATTAAAATGGTGGTACGTGAATTTTATGAGACGACAGAGATGTGTTTCTACAGAAGGATGCTAAGGATATCATAAACCGAGCGTGTGAGCAACGATGAGATCTTAGAGAGGTTGCAAACAAGAAGGAAACTTATACTTAATATCCGGAAGAGGCAGCTGAAGTTTCTGGAACGCGTAATGAGGAAGGAGGGTCTGGAGAATCTGATACTCACGGGTCGAATAGAGGGAAAGAGAGACAAGGGAAAACATTGTGGGACATACCCGGCGGGCTTAAGCAAGTGGATGACAGAACGTGGTCTAAGGGAGGAAGCAGAGAGAAGGAACGCGTTGAGAGCTGCAAGGCATAGAGGGAGGTGGAGAGCCATGATCGCCTACGTTCTGAAGGGTCATGGCACATAAAAAGAAAGAATTCAACTCATATTTACTATGAGCGGAACAGCGTATACTTGGACCCAGTGGGAAGAGAACGCGCAACAACTAAACAGTACTAAAAATAAGAACGAGACTAGTTATCCCTAGACATGGACAGTGGTACGAGAACATTTTATTCCCGTAGATTAAATAAAGTGTTCAAGAATTCCCTGTAGGTTACTCTAATCAATATTCCCTTGATGAACTCCGGGGGGTGTAGAACGGTTAAAAGGTTGTGATAACAGCAAGATGGGGACAATAGTCTGATGTTGGGCGAGACAATTATTCTCTCCAGAATCTATCTTACATACTTATAAGTCTACCATTCGTCCATGCTTTGAATATGATGCCATATGTGATCCGAGTCTCCTGCTATATATTTAGAGATCCTTGATAAAATCCACAGAAGAATCAGCTATATTATTTCTACTGTCATGGTGGCTCGGCTTCAGTAACTTTCTCATTGCCTCATCTCATGTGCCTTTTCTATAAATACTTTCATGGTAATTGTTCGGATGAGCTTTTCGCCAGGACATCTAGACTTTATGAATTTAAGCGCACTACTAGATTGGCAAAATTTGTCATCAGTTCACAGTTGAGTTGGCTAGATGTAACCGTAAGTTCTATGCTAAAATTTTCTTTTCTCGCATTTCTCGCTTGTGGAACTCTCTTCCGATTCCATGCTTTCCAACCAAGTTTGATTTTCAAAAAATGTAAATGCAATGTCAATCGTTATCTATTGTCTTCTTGATTACTCTTCTATTGTTCTTGCTCTTCAATAATGTATTTCATTTTTCTTATTCTTTTACACTCAGTAACCCCTTGTGTCTTAGTGACTTTACTACCTTGCATAGGGTGAAATGATTTTAAAAAAATGACTAGACAGTTAATTTCACGCTCTCATTTGCAGTAAGTGATCGTAACATATGGAACATTCTTGAGGAGGGATTCGACGCTAAATCAAATAAAGAGTCTATCACGAATTTCTTTTCGTCACTTCAATTACACTTTCATATTATTCAAAAACGTTTCTCTATAAATAGTGATTATCCGTATTTTCAACTCAGCCAATCAAACGATAGACGTAGGTTTTGCCATTTAAATTACACATGTTACCTATCATTGTCTTATCGACGTTTGTTGTTTTAAAAGGAAGCCACGGTTAAAAGCTAACAAAAAATCTTTTTTTTCTCTCTTTCTCTCTGACAGTTTATTTACAATTTACTGTCTTTTCTTTCGGAATTCCCAAAAGTTCGACCACTCCCTTTATTCACCTTCAAACCTTTCTATTCTTTTGTATATTATGTGTTGTATACTTCGAATAATGCCCAGTATACACATCCTGGCCGCGATCTTTGGCAGCAGCCGTTGTGCATATTTATATAAGAATGCATTTTACATAGAGCAACCGATCTTGCAAGGAGTCGGGAGTCTATGATATTTGAAAATCATAAGACCAAACGTTTCTGCGCTTTACTCCCACGATTTTCAATTAACAGCAAATATATTCCACTTAATTATCTCAATTGCATTGGAGAATTGGAACATTCATTTTAATAGAAAAATAAGATGTGGTCATTTTGCCAATGCTGCTAGTACCCCATAATCCAATACTATCTGCTGCATGATCATCGTGTCATCGGCGGCTAAACCGGTACCCCTACCAAGCGTTTTAGTGACGTAGGTCTCTAGACTCTGCAGAATTAAAAACATGGACATTTTTTTTGTGTCAACAGCTATCAAGCCCAATGGTGTTAGGTTGGGATCAGTAATGTATGCAACAAGTGTGGTGGTGACACGACATCACCTCGTGGAGTGTTTCTAAGAAACTCTTTGTTTACTAGCCAAGACATAGTTCCTCTCATCGCCCGATGGAATTGACGGGCACATGATTCGTGATCAGGCCGAGCTTTCAAATTAAACGACATCAGCGGTGCTTTCAACTGAAGAAGAATCGGCTCCACCAGATCTAGTTTCTCAAGAAACCCTACGTTTGATCGAATAATTATCCGGCTTTCAACCCAGATATGTGGAGAGAACTGGTCAGGCTGTCAGCTGCGCAGCAACCTTACGACTAAATCCTGTCATGGGACTGATTATGAGAGGGAGGAAGAGGGTTTGTTTATAACGTTAAGTGTAGCTTATCACAGAGAAATGGGCATTTCGATAAGCTTAGGTTATAGGCTTTAAATTGGCTACATCTCTGAAATAAAAGCATTGTTCATGTTATCCATTTATGACGCGTTTTTATCTTATTTTTGTTGCTTGTTTATTGTTGGCTCGGCTTCAGTCACTTACCCACCGCTGTGAGATTGCCTCTTCGTCCTTTCTATAAATACTTTCATGGTAATTGTTCAGATGAGCTCTTCGCTATGGTACCTAGACTTCATGAATTTGAGCACAGTACGAGACTAGCATCGAGATCTCATCAACTGATAGAATGCTTTGAACTCCCAGGGCGTGTAATTCTGACAGTGATGGATTGTCTTTAAGTTTTAATACAAAACGGAAAAATATGCGAAGAAAATCAGTACGGTTGCAGCATCAGCAGAGTGAAGACCCTTCTATAATCTCAGATTCCTTGGCGTGATGTGGCTTCAGTAAATTGAGTCAAGCCACCAGGTGGTGAAGGCAAATCACTCGTTGACCTGATGAGGCTCGTTCTCTCTATCTCCCTCTCTCCCCCGCTTCCTCCAAGAAACAATGTCACCACTAGTATTACTATGTTCCAAATAAATCATGAAATCTAAAGAAAATTGTCCATCGTTCATTCAGTCTGTGATGCAGCGTTGGGGCTTGAGGAATTGCCGATAGAAGGCAAAGACGATTCGCAAAACAACATTTAGTTATATAGATAATTTATGACTCCTAACGGTTCAAGCTAGAAAATATATCACATTGGAATGTAAATATTAAAGTTTATGTTGGATTTTAAATCAACACAAAAAATTATCACTTATTTTATTTCTGTTTTTTATGTTCCTTCATGACGTGAGTAATAATGGATCTCTACAACTTTCTATCCTTTGTAACTCTTAATAATGTTTGTCTTTTTAATATCCCTCTCACTGCCTGATTTACTCTCCAATTACACAAGCTCGTTAGGTAAGTTAGGTTTCCCTCTTCTCCTCTTGCCTTCAATATGTGTTAGATTCTCCAAGCCTTCTTTTCTCATTATGTGTTATAAAATTTTAAACCGTCTCATTCTGATTCTAAGTATTAATATCCTTTATGTTACCATTTTCCTTAAAACTTCCTTGTTGCTCACATATTTCGTCCATGGTATTCTCAGCATCCTTCTGTAAAACATCATCTGTGTCGCCTCATGTCTCCTTTTCATCTGAGATGAAATTGTTCAGCATCCAGTGCCACATAGTGCCGCGAGTTCAGCATTATTTTTACTTGATTTTTATTCTTTGACATGATTGTTTTTAATTGTAGTTTGTCTAATCAGCAAAACAAAGGATGTTTTCCATATTGCCAGTATTAGTATATCTCACTAAATACGATTTCTATTCCTCGTAGACTGCTCTATCCCAAATATGGCGTAGGTAACAGATATAAAAACAGTTGAACATTCATCATTTACTGTTATTAATACAGATAATTAGTCACCATCTCTACACATATACACAACTAAAACAGAATAGTAGACTTGCCTGTTTCTTGTCTCTAAAGGGGCCATTCGTACTTATATTGCGAAAATATCAAAGATATTTCGGGACGCCTGCCGCAGGGCAATATGGCATACTGAATATACTTCAGCTCATAATTTCTGTAACTTCAGTTATTGCCGGGTATGTCATTGTTGTGGCCTTGTGACTGACTAGGCTTAGTAAAAAAATCACTTTGACTAGGCAGCGTTCTCTAAAGAATTTGCAGAACTAGCTCGTTAACCACTATTCTTCTACTATTGTTCTCATGAGACTATACTCAGTCAGTTATGTGCCATGCGTGATACACGCTTAGGCGATCATGTATCTTTCGATAGATGACTGACGAGGCATATTTTTTCCCGCAGAAGGTTGTCATTTCTTTCTGCGGTAGACCAGTTCCCATCCAAGGCTATAGAACCCGGTCTGTCCTGCTATTTACTCATAACTGTGAGGGGGAGATGAGGATTCATACCATTCCCAAGGGTATTAGCACGTAAGTGAATGTAAAGGATTCGACTGAAATTTGAACTCGGCTCTCTGATTCCTCAATACAAGACATTATCCATTACTACACAGTCTAATCCACTGCTCCTTTTGAATTGCCATGGCTATTCGGGCTATACGTGATCTTGGCTCTGCACAGCTTCCTATTTCTGTAATCTATGAATTGTTATGATTGATCATGAGGAGTGTAGTGAAGTAATTTCCCATTGTCTTCTTCAGTTTTTTTTTTTAATTCAATGTAAACCTTCTACTAGACTAGTCTCCAACCAATACTAAAGTTCAGTTTACACATAGAAGAAGAAGAGATAGATTCGGGCTCTTAAAAGGGAATTAGTACGATATTAACGCAATCTATCTCAACTGGAATTTGAACCCGGTTGCTCAATTCCATTTCCTGTAGTGTTAACCATTAATCCATCCATACTTTCCCAACTAATCTGACACTTGACGAAAAACTACAGTCGACTGTTTGCTGTATATAAAAAAAAAAAAAATTAAGAAAATATTCATATGAACGGTTGTATTCTCAGCGAGGCTCCTTGCATGGGTCATTTATTGGAACCGAAGTTCACTTTAGATCCCAAGTAGAACTCGTATATATAATACAAATCACTAAAATTAGTCAGTTCCATGTGCCGCTCCAGAAAGTACCTGACTCCTTTCATGCTTTATCTTTACAAGAGATCAGACCAGAAATGGAGTACTGCTGCCACATCTAGGTTGGAGTTGCCTAATCCTCGCCTCCCAGCTTCGACAGAGTTCAAAAGAGGCCTTTGCGCGGTCTTGTGGGTCATGAATTGATTTCCACTATGCAACCACTTCTCTACAGTCAGAACGTTGCTAGTCTCATGCTATTTTTTTTTTTTTTTTTGCAAATGTTTGGGGAGAATTACATTCCTTGGATCCACCATCTCAGGTCTTCACAGTTCGATCCCATCATGCCAGGTACACCGATCGACTCATCGCCATTCCTTTCATATTGCATTGGTCAGGAGTAGATTCCTTCAGAAAGATTTTTCCCTAGAACAGTTGCATTGTGGAACGAACTGCCGAGAGGGCACTTCTTCTGATCCATTCTTAATCTCTTCTTGTATCAACCATTATCTATCCTAAATATCCTCATCTAGCTCCCTCCCTGTAGACCTTTACAAAAGTCTCATTTGGTAACAATCTACCAAAGTGGATGTTAATCCTTATATTGGGTGAACAATAGTAAAAGAAATTGCATCATAGTTTATTTTATTACTACCTCTGTACGCCCAGTGTCTTCCTTTGGTAATCTTGCGACTACCATTTTCCTTGCTGTGTGCCCACAATGCAGAATAAGAAAGTTCTTGTTTATATATATAATCAAACAGATGTATAAAGCAAGAACTTTGAAATTTCTCTTTCTTCCCCCCCCCCCTCTCTCTCTCTTTCTCTCTCGCAGATGTTTGGGATTTGCAGACTCATATATGCCACGTCTTACTTATGCGTTGACGGTACTAGCACACTTGAAAAGAAAGACGGAGCTAAAAAAAAAGTAAGGTTGGGGTAATCGTTAGTTGAGTGCTGATGGGGAAAAAGGCGTTAGAAGGAGGGAGTGTTCTGCAGGCAGAGATGACTCAGTGCCGACTTGTCAATACAAGCCGTATGCTTCGTAAAACTGGCCTTTGTTCATATGAGTAAGGTCGTTGTTACACTTCTCAACGATTTGTGATATAACAGTGGATATATATCAACACAATTATTATGCTTATGACACACATAGTGCTTTCAGACGAATCTTACTGGTTGTGAGTCAGTTGTGGCTCGTTATCAAAAACTTTCACATTCGAAGAATAAAAAAACTACACGCAGAAAAACTGTGTGGGAAATCTAGTAACAAATCCAGTAGAATAATTCCCCATTTAACGACCGTGTTCCATTCCCAAAACATGGTCGTTAAACGAGGCAATTAAGTGAGAGGGTTTTCCGCTATTTTAGGCATACAACGCGTATAATGTGTTTGTCAACCAGCTTCAAATAGCTTTAATATCACTTTTACACCATTTCTGATTTATTGCTAAATGTTTATATACTAGTGTACGCAAAAGCAAACCTAATAAATAAATTCGAAAATCATGTCTATATTCTGTACATTAATCCAATTTGTATATGTTTAAATAAAAAAAATAAAAAAAAGGAGTCGACCGTAGTCGGGATCATAGAGTCAGTGCGAATGATCCTTTCTTTAGCTGCATAGTATGTCCTTTGCCAGGGCTGCATATAGTTTTTGAATTTAGAACTTTCCTTCTCCTAGACCGGTTGCCATCCAAAGCTATAGAACCCAATCTGTCTGGGGAGAAGAGTTGGGTTCATACTTTTTCCCCCAAGGGTATTAGCACGTAATGTAATGAACTTGACTGGAATTCGAACTCGTTTTTCTGATTCCTCAATCCGAGCCGCAATCAATTACTTTACTTTAAATACAGCACAAAACAAGTGAATTATAATAATTATTATTATTAATTTATTTTAACATTATTTATTCATTTTATTTATTTTGAAGAAATACAAAACAATCAGCCAACATTTAAAAATGTATAAAAAAAACAAAAAAAATTATAAAAATAAATTTTGAACATCCTCATGGATTTTTCGTTGCAAAACTAATTTTAAAAGAATATTTGTTATCACCGTCCAATTTTTTTAATTATTCACGATGTATCGAAAGGTCTAGTGTGTGTGTGTGTGTGGGGGGGTAATTGACCCTCAAAATACTTCTACAGTGTTTTCTAATAAAATACTTCATTCAGTATTTATTAATGTATAAATGCTGAAAATTTCATTTCAATCAGATAATTCTTTGATCTTTGGTAAATTTTCAAAACAGGGGTAACGTTTTTCTTTCTTTCATTTAGAAAAAAAAAACGTGTATTTTGGCGCTACAATAACGAACGGTAGAATTATTATTATTATTATTATTATTATTATTATTTTATAAGATTTTGTAGCTGGTTGTAAATACACAAGGTCGTTCAAGTGAGGTGTGGTCGTACTTGCAAAATCTGTAACAGTGAGTAATATTCGCACTTAATTTTCCCAATTTTCAGTTGTAAAATTATTTTAAAAAATAAGATTATTATTCAATGTATATCGTTTATATTAGTAAGTGTATAAAGCCATTAATTCTTTGCTTGTATACGTATTATGGCCGACCAAATGGTTGAACCCTGTTGAGAGAAAATTACTTAAACAATGGTAACGATAAACATTATAGATGGCTTTGACTTCCGTGGTAACTAGGTCTCCATGTATCAATTTAAGGTCAAAACTGGTATTTCCGGCCGAACTGCAAAAAGGGTCATATTTTTACTCGACACCGTATAAACTGGAACTACCTTAATTGTAGTTGTTGATATAAAGATTTGGCAAAGTTTAACATGTGTACTTGCAAAAAATGTTTTTTCCCTTGACAATAGTGTGTACAGAATCTCTGTGATTTTTATTCTTCCAAAAAGCTATTTTTAGGATTTAAATAAAACCCAAACATAGAAAACTGGATTTATGATTTTTTCTTTTCGCAAATTGACAACAACTGTTTAAATATTATTTTATTAGATTGTTTATTTACAAGTTTATAAAAATATGTGAAGCAGCTACAGTGCGATATTATTTACCATATTATAAAGAAAAAACTATGGAAATATTTTAAAGTGTCTGTAAAGAAGAGAACAAAATAATATAAATACATAACGACGTGTAACTTTAATTATAGTGTAATGACAAAAGTTCGCAAGTGTAGGCTTTCGAAATCTTTTGACAGAGTCTGGCATTCAAGTCTTCTCCACAAGCTAAAAAGTTACGGTGTCTCCGGACACGTTTTTGAACTGATTTAATCTTTTCTATCAAATCGTGAAGTGAAAGTTATCCAGAACAGTCACTCGTTTAGATCCTTTCGTACTAACACAGGTGTCCCACAGGCCTCCATCCTTGGTCCTATTCTGCTTTTAATTTTTATTATTGACATTCTTGATGACATTAGCGCTGAAATTGTTATCTACGCTGATGACACAACTCACTCCTGTCTCGATAGTAAGGCTTGTGAGTCCAACAAGGTCAAAATGACAGACGATGTCCAAAATGACCTCAAGTCCGTCGTTAACTGGGGCAAAAGATGGCTTGTTAATTGTAACGCCTCCAAAACGAAACTTTTCTCCATTATCGCAATAACCACTCTCTGCCTTCCATCAGCATGGCTGATGCTAACCTCAAGGAAAGTGACTCGTTGCGCCTTCTCGAGATAACGTTCTCTGCTTATATGAAGTGGAAAGACTATATTGAGTCCATTGCCAGGTCAGCTGTTAAGAAAGTCGGTTCACTATGAACAATTTTTCTCTCCAGAATCTATCTTACATACATATAAATCTACCATTCGTCTATGCTTAGAATATTGTTGCCACATATGTTCCGGTGCCCCTGCTATCTCCCTTGATCTCCTTGATGAGATTTAAAGAAGAATCTGCAATATTGTTGGTCCTGGCGGCTTGGCTCTAGTCACTTACTCACCGACATAAGGTTGTCTCTCTGTGTCTTTTCTATAAATACTTTCATGGTAATTGTTCGGATGAGTTCTTCGCTATAATACGTACAGCTATTGAATTTAAGCGCAGCACTAGACTGGCGTCGAGATCTCATAAATTTACAGTTGAGTTGGCTCGATGTAGCCGTAAATTCAATGCTGTGTGTTTCTTTTCTCACACTTCTCGTTTATGGAACTCTCTTCCCACCAACTTTAATCTGCAAATATTTAAATGCAATGTCAATCGCTCTCTACTCTCCTCCTGATTACTTTCTTCTCTATCTCTCATATATATATATATATATATATATATATATATATTGCCTCGTTAGCCAAACTTTCCCTGACGATCCGTTTAGGTGAAACCTAGGTAGGTTTGTCTGGCTCACTAGGTGTATCTAGGTCTGCTCTACGGTTGTATTGAGCTCTTTTGTTAGTTAGTTGTTACTCGTATCGGGCTTTTTTCTTTGGGCTTCAGACCTGCATCTGTGCGATTTTTTTGTCGGCAGAAGTTCATGTTTGTAGCTCTTTCTTTTTTTAAAACCTTTTTTTCCCTCGAGATTGATTTGATTAGCAAATCAAAAATTCGAGGGTTTTTCGAAACCAGTCTAGTTATCTCTCTCTCTCTCTCTATATATATATATATATATATATATATAGTCCGATGAAGACCTAAAGGACGAAACGAGTTACATGAAACATTTTTCTCTTCATCATAGATTTTCCGAAATCTTACTTATTATAAAACGCATTATATGTGTGTGTGTCTGTACGTTTATATATTGGATCGGATTTCCTACATTTTTCAACCGATTTCAACAAAACTTCACAGGACTACGTAAAATTACCTTGCGGTGGTTCTAACAGCGCCAAATATTGGAAAAGCACAATTGTTTTTGCACGAAAATCAATTTGAAAACACGATTAAAAGCCATCACGAGAATGAAAGGGGGACAACTCATATCGAGTTATACTTATTATAAAACCCAGGTTGTTTGTGTGTGTGTGTGTGTGTGTGTTCGTTTATATATGGGATCGGATTTCCTACATTTTTCAACCGATTTCAACAAAACTTCACTTTTTTTGGCAGGTAGTGTTTCTTATTGTCTTGCACACTTTTTTCTTTATTTTTACATTCAGAATGCTTTAAAAATTCCATTTACAAGACAATTGTTTATAATAAAATTCTATTTAATCGGTAGACTCATAACGATTGAAAACAATGTTTTTGTTTGAGTTTGTGTTTGACCAATTCGTAAAAAAAAAAACTAATTAAGACATGCGTGTCCGTCAACCTTAAACAATAATCTTTGTCAATTTTATTTTTCAGTCTTTATGATGGTCGATACTTGATCTATCTCTTGCTGTTACATCCCCGGGCAACGCCGGGATCTACTGCTAGTTTATTAATAAATTTATATATATTTTTACCCATATATATGCATGTATATAGTTGTGTATTTGGGCAGCAATCTCTCTCAAAAATATATACTTAATTAACAATATCTCATAAAGTTCTTCTGTCAAGATTATTTTATTATTTTCTTATGTGCGAACAAGAAATTTCCTTTTTGGGTTTAGTGTCTTTAGAAATTGATGAAATTATTGTTTTTCTTTCCTAATATTATTTTTTTAATGAAATATAAGAAAAAATAAACAATCTTTTTAGAACAAATGAACCCAGAAAGTTCATTTTAAATGGAATTATTTATCTTAAAAATATCTATTTTTCTTTCATTTGACACCGCTGTGCGACAGCAAAATGTCTTTAAGACTCCAACTGAAACAAAATTATTGCGATTGTGAAGTGTTCCTCATCCCTTTAAAGCAATCAATCTAATGAAATCATCAGATTGTATTTCTTTTATATATTTAGACACCCAGATTAATCCAAGTACTTCGGCTAGTGAATAACTATAATTGACGATAATTAGCGTTGGTCGTTGACAAAAAAAAGTTTGTTCTTTTTTGTTTACATTTTACGCACCGTTTGCCAATAACACTGAGCCATTCCTGACTTTGGTAATCTGACAAGAACCGAGATACCAAACAATGGAATTAAGTACGATATGTTTTCCTAACGAAGTATATCTTGGATATTTTAGTTAGCCAAAATTCTTTTTGAAAGAAAAACATTTTGATAGTCAGTTTATTTACCTCGCTGATTTCCGGTTTCAGTATCAAATTGTTTTCTGGGAAATACCTATTGTCGTTTTCTTCTTGATTATTCGTAGAAACTCCTATAAAAAGTTATTGTTAAAAGAAAGCTAAATGACTTGAATAAATTTTAAATAATAAAACTTTGTATATGTGAGTCTCAGATTTGATATTGTAAATGCCATCAAAATGAAGAATGACCTTTTATGAAAAAGATATGTGTGTAAAATTTGGTTTTCAAATTTATAAGAGGCACAAGACTTAGGTTTTAATGGGAGAGATACAAGGAAGAAAAATTTATTCTCCTATCTGCAATTCTACCATTATGAAGATTATTATATCCATGATATAATAACACTATAGTTCACGGACGGAACAGTAATAGTTTCTTTGTTCTCAGAGAGACTTTTATAACACTAAGACATACACAAAACTATACATATATACACGTATACCACGCAGAGAAAAATGTATCTCTGCACAGTTAAGCAGAGTTTAAGAAGAACGAATAGATAGAGTCTTATATATATGGAGTTTCTGCTGTGTTTCTGGAGAAGCCGATTTAGGACATCCGATTCAAGCGGGCCGGATTCATCTACTATGTCCCAGACAAAGACATATTTCACGAGATAGGAAATGGCGAGTCTTGGATTTTTTCAAATTGAGAACTGTAAGCCAGAGTTTCTTTCTATATGTGGGGCAAATATATTCCTAAATTGTTTGTGTTTATAAGCTGATGGGGGGGGGGGATTTAGCCACGTGACTTATTTCCACCAAAGGAAGATAATCGCCTTTGTATCCTTACAGTTTCAAGACTCGCCTAAATAAAGTTTGCAATGAGGTGTAGTTCATGAGATACATTCTATGATTTTTTTTCAACTAATGGAGAAAGTAAATTATGAAAGCAAGGTATCGAATTTTTGTTTCAAGTGGAAGTCGATCCATGTTTATTTAAGAATTCTGGCAAGGCAGACCGGGAGAAGGAACTTAGCTTTCACATACGAAAGAAGTCGGGTTATTTCTGTAAATTCTAAAATTAACATAGATTTATACGGATTGGAAGAAGAGGAAGCACAACAACAACAAAAATCATCATCATCATCATCATCAATATATTGTTGTTGTAGAGTTAGTCGTTTAAAACGTTACATGAAATTGAGGAACAATTCCTTGTTCTTTTCAGTAATTTTAAAGTAATTGTTACTATTTTTTATCTCAGTTTTCTAATAATCTCCAGTGACATGTTTCTTTCATAATTTAATTGCATTGAAAAGCTCATGAAACAGTCAAAATATCTCAATACTTTACAGTTTGATTACTCATATTTTTAGACAGAAGCCTATGAAATTTGATGTGTCCTACATGTTTCGTTTAAGAAACATAACATTCACGCAGGTTAAGCAAGACATATAAATAACGTTTGAACACAAAACAAAATATCAAAATTTGAGATATAAAAATATACCCCCACCCCAATTTAAAAAAAAAAATATTCAAAGATACCCGCACAATAGATACATTTCACTTCTCTATCTTTCCTTAATTCACTATCTCTAAATATGATGTGATATCGCAAACTAACCAAGCAAAACTGTCAAAAGTCACACCTCAGAAATGAAAGGAACTAGAAAAGTGGATTACGGCAAAATCAACCAATTAAGAGACAATATTAGCAGTTACAAACTGCGCATGTCCATAATACAAAGAGAAAACCAGGCCTCTTTTCTGATTTAGCTGATTAATCAGTGAATAATCGGCATCAATTTCTCCAGAGCAGATCGGTGTTTTAAATATGTTGGTGAAATGAACTAAGGTTTCATTTTAACTTTTGAAGTGATGAATAAAACTTCACCTTGATTTTTATGTATAGAGACTAGAAATAAATATGTATTCCTTCCAATTACATGCGTTTGATCGTTATTGCCAATCTCGTACTTCAGGTTCTAACAGCAGCCGTCAAATACCGCCATGAAACATCACTATGTATTTCAACCGCGTATAAGCAGAATTGATCTTTCCAGATCATCACAACTATTACCATGTGTTACTATAATAGCACAAGATCAAGCTACTGGGTATAGAAGCAAGGCTTCAATGAAAGAAAAGTCGCAAATACGCTTTGTTTGGCAAGGAAAATCAACATACAATTAGTAAAATTCTATTCAATTTATAAAAATGAGTAATATTGCTATGTAATAAACTGGCATAATTCGTACTTATTTATTACAAATTACAAAGATTTTAATCGACAACTGTATTAATTTATTGAATATTATCTTATTACGGCTTTCATTTTTAGAATTATTAAATATCAGGTCATCCCATAAGTTATGTCCGAATTTTGAATAAAGAAAACAAGTGACCAAATGTTACATTTAATTACAGATTCAATCAACAATGTATTTTCCCTTATTATCTATGACTTCCTTCCATCTATTAACAACCTTACTAATTCCATTACTGTAAAATTCTTTTGGCTTTGATTCGAAGAACTCACAAATGTCAGTTTTAACCTCTTCCTGTGTTACAAAAGCTGTTTCTTCCAAATGATTCTGTAAGCTACGAAACAAATGGTAGTCTGAAGGAGCAAGATCGGGAGAATAAGGTGGATGAGGAATTTTCTCCCACCCAAGTTCTACGATCTTTTGTGACGTGATTCTTGCTGTATGGGGTCGCGCATTGTCCTGATGAAATATCACCCCTTTTCAATTCACTTGAGTAGGTCTTTTTTTCCTCAAAGCTTGGTTCAAACGCTCTAATTGCTGACAGTATATTTGAGCAATAATTGTTGCCTTAGGTGGCAAGAATTCAAAGTGGATTATTCCTTGACGATCCCACCAGATTGAAAGAAGAATCTTTTGCCCATGAAGTTCCCTTCTCGGCTGTGGCCTGGGTCATTCCCCTTTACCAAGCCACTGTCTACGACGCTTAACATTTCGATAAAAGATCCATTTTTCGTCGCCAGTCACAAGTCTATCCAAAAAAGGTGAAACAAGTTGGCGATAATGGAGAGAAGAGCAGATGTCAACTCGGGATTTGAAGTTGTTTTCAGACAATTCATGAGGCACCCTTTTTCCAAGTTTAGGAACTTTTCCAAGTTGTTGAAGATGACGATGAACAGTTGTAGGGTTTAAACTGAGAACCACTGCCAATTCCTCAACTGATAAAGCAGGATTTTCTTCAAGGGCTGCTTCAAGAAGTTTTTCATCAAACTCAACTGGACGTCCGGTTCGATCTTCATCTTCAAGGGTGAAATCTCCACCTCTGAATTTTGCAAACCATCTTCTGCAAGTTCTTTCATTCACACATTCCTCTCCATAAACTGAGTGAATGTTTCTAGCCGCTTCGGTTGCTGAGTTTCCTTTTTTTGAACTCATAAAGCATCATGTGCCTCAAATGATTCTTGGGTACTTCCATGTTAGCAGGGTTTTAATCAAACAAAATTTAATTGTTCTCTGAAATAAAATTTAAATGCATCTAAACATAAAAATAATGTTCAGCTCCATTAGATATTATAAAATACTCTTTAAATTTCGTTCATTTTAACAAAAAGTTAAAATTCGGACAGAAATTATGGGATGACCTGATAAATTAAAATATTAGTTTATTAAAAATTCCATATATTTAAAAATGAAAATGTTAATTACTTTCTCTATGACTATTTTCTTCACCTAAAAGTAAAAGTTATATTTTATTTTTTATTATTTCACCTAGTCTAAATTAGCGTACCTTATGACATTTTTGTTCCTTGTAGCACGTTTCTTAATATTTTGATTTCCAGTTTCTCCAGTCTTTTCCCTCCAAGCTCTTCGATACCGTTCCCAGTGCTCCAATGAGGATTGGCACGATTATGGTTCTGCAATTTTCTCAGCTCCCTGGTAAGTTCAAGATCTTTTTTTTTAACTTTTTTTTTTCTTCAGATATTTGAACTTTAGTTTTGGATTCTAAATAAACGTCCCCTCCCCTCACGCTTGTAATTTTGGGATTTTTTCCAACCTCCTCTCGGAGTTAATTATAACATCACACCGTTTATCAATTTTTGACTATTCCCAGTCAGTTGAGCACTTCGATCTGGTGCAAGGGCTAACGCTCTTGTCTCAACACTTGAGAAGGGAGTTCAATCCTTACTGAGTACTCTATACATGTGGTCTTGTACCACATGTAGGCTTTGCTTAATATATCATTATTTACCGTTGTTTTGTTGGATAAATTAATGGAAAAGTGTTTTGAAATGTACTTTTCGATTTTGTTAAAGCATTTTACTGAAAGATAATGATGGATATGTATTTTAAATGTTATTTCTTCAAGGACTCGTTTGAGATTGAAAGATATGATTTTAATATCACCCGACATCCGTTTATTAAGTTTTCTTATTTTCCCACCACTCTCCATTTAGTAAGACACTTCCTTTTATTTGGCACCAGAGTTTAATGTTCAACTAAACTCGCATTAAAAAAAAGAAAAAAGTGAACGAGAATTTGCGATATTTTGGAAAACAAAAAAGGGGGGAAACGGCGCCATTATTCGACAGAAAATACTGGACAAGTCATTCCCCCAAGTG
This sequence comes from Acanthosepion pharaonis, assembly GCA_903632075.3. Classification (NCBI taxonomy): domain Eukaryota; kingdom Metazoa; phylum Mollusca; class Cephalopoda; order Sepiida; family Sepiidae; genus Acanthosepion; species Acanthosepion pharaonis. The sequence continues at coordinate 123,092 of CAHIKZ030005246.1, read as the reverse complement.
ACTGACTCTAAAGCATTTATTTTTCAATTGAGTCATAATGTATGCAGATTGAAAAATAGTAAAATCAGGTTTTCAAGCATTAAAAGGACAACAACGCTGATCCACAGGAAGACCGCATTCTTGTAATACTTATGCTTTCGACCTTTGACACCTATCCAGTCGGTAAGTGACAAAATATAGTTGTGCAGTTGACAGGATTGTTACTACTTTAAAACTCTGTAGTATTTAATAGAAGACTTGTCCTTGATTTTTATCATAAATGAATGTTTATAACGAATAGCCGTAATTTTAAAAGCTTTAAATGGATTCAGATTTTTGTGGACTTATTCCTTCCAATTCAGATGCACGATTTTGTTTTATTTACTATATTTACACTCAACTAGAACATTGACGTTACACAGTCTTCGGCAAACTGCCTTATTCTAGTCTCGAGTTTAATAAGAATGTTTAATTGGCATGTTAAAACTAATCATATAGGGATTTACTAAGCATAGCTTAGATGTTGAACACCCAGTGAGGATCGTAATCAGTCGTAACTGAACTAGCGAGACAAGCTTGTTAATCATTACACCACGATGAAGTGCTCAAACTAAGCATATAGCGATTTACTAAATGTAGCTTAGATGTGGCACAAGGTCAAAAGTATGGCGCACCTAGTGAGGAACTCGCTGTTCGGTAATAATTGATATGACGAGACAAGCTTGCTGACCATTACACCACGTCGAAGTGTCCAAAATAACCATGTAGTGTTCTTGCTTTTTTTTAGGATTTTATTATCTTCGTCACTTCGTCTCTCTTCTTCAAAGAATATAGTTTTACTTAAAATAAATGTTGTCTTTTCACCTGGAGGTTAACTGAGAGCATTTTCTTTAATCCGTCGTTAAGAGGGAATATCTTCTAATCCACACTTGGTCACGGATATTTTACTTTCTTTTGACGTTTTAAGTCTTTTTTTATAATGATTATCGATTATGTGGTACAAACCACTCTGATCAGATATAAAAGTTAAAATCTGGCAAGCCATACTTTGTCACATAACTATGTCTATAAGATGTTAATTTTTCCTAAACACCTCAAATATATAAAGTTTCAATTAATAATAGAATGAACTTGCAAGTTTGGCTAAGTGGGTTAAGAAGAACGGATGTAGTACTTTTAGGCTTAAACAAAGTGTATGATTGTTGCGTCCATCTTGAAAAAAAGAAAACCCTTTAAAACTTTCCTTTTTACAAGAAATGTCTGCAGCACAGTAGCGTTCAATTAAAAAAAACATCTAAATTATACTGCCTGTATAAGTATACGGCCTTTTTAATCAAACTCTCTATATAAGTAAGAAGTGTGTACATGACTCTTGACTTCTTTCCAGTTTGACGTCAGAAACAAATTCAGATTGGTTGAGCATATTATATCGGCCGTTTTTCCTTCAATTTAAATTTTTAATAGCAGAAAACACACTTATTTTGCAGGAGGTTTAAGAACTGCCAATCGTAGATGTGAGCAAAGACAAAGTTTTAGAGAAAGGGAAAATGGAAACGAAAAGGACACTTATACTTAGAATCAGAAAGGATCAATTAAAATTTCTTAGACACATAATGAGGAAAGAGGGCTTGGAAAATTTGACACTCACAGGACATGTTGATGGCCAAAGGAAGTCAGCGAATAACCTACCGCATAAGCAGTGGCGGACGGGCCTAAAAATATTGTTTGTCAGGAGACGAAGGTAGTCCATACAAACTACAATAGTATTATTTAATTTCCATAAATAAAATGGTACAAATATTTTTTTTGTGTGTTGAAAAAATGTGTAATTTTTAGTAAGTACAATGTACATAATACTTACAGTAGGTAACAAATGTAAATACAAAACTTTTTAACTGATTTAAAAAATTTTTTTTTAGTAATTGCTTGATAATTTTTACTAGTTTACTGCACAATTTACACATTAACAAATAGTTCAAAAGCATAATAAATCATTGCATGCTAATATATTGAGAACAATCGTTTGTGTTCACAGTACGATTGTGCAAATCTGCCAATAATTGCTTCTGCATCTGATATATCTACTCACTCCAACATCTTTCCTAATAATGCATTCAGATAATAAAGACAAGAAAGCTGTGGAGAGTCGTGATCGTATACGTCTTGAATGAATATGGCATTAAAAATGAATAGAGGAGATTTTTATTGCTTGTAAAAGTTACCATATTAAATCTGGTTAAATTTATAGTTGTGTGAAAAACGCTAGGAAGAAAAGTCATTAGGTATTTCAATGCATAGCAACATGTGTGATTCCAAATTCTTTACATACAGCAAATTTCTTATCCATGTCTTTATGATCTGTAGCTTTGAAAATGTTCTCTCACATTGGACTTGAATAACTGACAGTGTTCAGATGACTTTATAAAGTACTTATTCCTTTTTATTACTAAAACCATTTTCAGTGTTTGTGTATTTATTGCATTTTTATTTGATATGGGGTGTCCACTTGCCATTGGGCAAACTGACACCCGGCCAGTTCGCCACAGTTAAAGAGCTTGTGGAAATGGTTGGCAGAAAAGGGATTAGGAAAGATAACAAAAAGACAAACATTGCTAAGTGCTACAAAGGACGGGAAGTTGTGGTGACCCAGTATCGCCCACGACCTGAAGGGACACGTCACATAGAAGAAGTAATAAAATCCTGGATGTAAGGATATGCTAGTTACAATACAACTGTCGGCACAGGCGGTGGAATCGGTGAGCCATGTTCAAATTTCCCGCCTGGTCTGTTTTATTATAAAATTCACACAAGATTTGAAAACCACTCAAGGGAGAGGACTACTGTTAAAATGATGAATGAGTGGCGTGATATGAATGAAAGAGCAGGTAGTTGAGGGTGAAGATTATATGGATAAGAAGATATAACGATTGACTTGAAGAAAAGATTGTAAAAATGCACTTGGGGAAAGGCATGAACCAATCTCTTCTTCCTACAGCTATGGGTTAAATAACTGGGTAGACTGGACTTTCTATGCGCGGATGGTAATCAGTCTAGGAAAAGAACAATTCTAAATTCAAAACCATGGAGAAGGTAACAAGGGAATCACTCCAACTTCTTTCCTAATAATGCATTCAAATAATAAAGACAAGAAAGCTGTAGAGAGTCGTGATCTTCTACGTCTAGAAGGAATATGGCATTAAAAATGAATAGAGATTTTTATTGCTTGTAAAATTACCATATTAAATCTGGTCATATTTATGGTTGTGCGAAAAACGTTAGGAAGAAAAGTCATTAGGTATGCTTTGATAGGGTAGGAAAAATCATAGGAATTTTGGTTGATGCTTAGGAAAAAAAATCAAAGAAAATATGGTCTATTTTTATTTAAGTTTTCTTTTTCACGGCTTATCAACCCTTTGTGAGTTATTTAAAACCGGAACATATTTCGGATTGTATGATTATCATCATCCTTTTGCCTTAATTTTTCAGAATGGGAGATGGATTTATGCATTTCTCAGGGGTATTTGCGTATAAGCGAATGTAAGAAACTCGACTAGAATTCGAAATCGGTTCTCCGAGTTCTCATTCCGAGTCGCTATCCGTTACACCACTCGCACATCCATTTTTATTTATAATAAAAATATTTTAAATAATTTTGTTTCATAAGTAATATTTTAATTTATTTAACAAAATGAGTCGTTTAATTTAAAATAATAAAATAAGTATTTTTTTAAATGCTGTATCCCTTTAAGAGATAAGTGATCTTGGCTCTCCCAAGAATTTTCATGTAATCTTGGGAAAGTCAGTGGAGAGGTTTCTAATTGTATCCTCCACGATTTGGAATTAAGTTTTCCTTCGATTGTCTTTTTTTAGAGAACCCAGCCTACCCTATTATTCAAACCATAGCTGGGTGTGAATGAAACGAATTTGTGTCTTTCTTAAGAATTTTTGCGAGAAAGTGAACGCAGCCGACCAACCTAGAATTTGAACTTGACTTGCAGATTCCACTTTCCACGCTGATATCTGTTGCCAAAACAAATAATTTTAAATATCAATTAAATACGAATTAATACAAATGATATCTATAAGATTTAATTTCTCAGAAAATATTCCTTTCATTTGTAAAAATGACATTTATTTGATTAATCCGTTTCCTTGGAATAAATAAGTTACACGAATGAAGTGCGGATGGATTAACGGTTAATAGCGAGGGGAATGGGAACGGCAATCGAAGTTCGATTGCTGGTTGAGATAGTTTGTCTTCGAACTAATGCCATTTTGGAAAACATGAATCCGTTTCTTCTTCCAGTTAAGGTAACAGGGCAGATTGTGTTTTCTAGCCCTGGCTTGTAACCAGTTTAGAAGTTTCAAAGAAAGCAACGAGACACCGGGAAAAATATAGCAATGCAAATTCTAGAGATATTAAAAATACAAGGAAGCTGTCGAGAGCCATGACCTTGTATGAAAAATGTATGTCACTAAAGACGATGTGTGTATGTGAAGGTTTAAAGTTTACAGTGAGATATAATAATAAAAAAGAATAAAAATGAAGCAATAATTTCTAGACTGATCGTCGTTTGGAACATATTAAGAGTTTTATTCTGACAAGACATCTCGACTTCAGTCACCTTCTCACTGATGTGACGTGGCTTCACCTATGTCTTTTCTACAAATAATTTCATGGAAACAGTTCTGATGCATTTTTTTTCCCTGGTGCCCTGACTACATGATTTTAAGAGTGCTACTAGATTGGTAACTAAGTCTCATCGTTTTACTGTTAAAATAGCTAAATGCAACCGCCATTTTCACTCTCACAATTTCTTTTCTTGCAGTTCCTACTTGGATATTTCCTTTCTGATTTTTTGCTTCCCTGGTAGCTACAATCTTCACAACTTTAAATGAAGCATCAATCGCCATTTTCTGTCTTCTTGAAGCCTGTTCTTTTTTTTTTGTCCTTCCCACAATCCTCCCCCGATTCTCAGTCTTCTCATTCTCTTTTACTCCCTGTAAACACCTGCGTTCGAGTGGCAGTATAGCCTCATTTTTGGTGAAACGATTAAAAAAAAATGAAGAAAAAGATAGATATAAAAACAAGACTGTAGAACTCAGGCGAGAAATATTCACATTCTAAAAATACGACGTGTCCATTCTTTTTCTCCCCTTCAATTGTTCTCTATATTTCAGTAAAGCCTGACTGCCTGTTATAACTTACTCGCCGAATCACCTTGTTCCCCATGAGTGACGTCTTCATTCTTACTTACGCACATATCAGAAATATTTGTATATTGAAAGGTATTCGTCTTTATTACTGAATTGTAAGGTAAACTAGGTCAGGAATTATAACAAAATCAGCAGACTATCAGCAGCGTAGCATGGCTCATTTTATTTTCATGGTACACATTCTTAGACAACCTAATAATAGAACTGATTAATTTATTTTTTTTACGGATTATCAACAATATCATGCAGGTTATTTAAAGCCAGAAAACAAGGGAGTGATAAGGAATAGGGAGAGAGAGGATGACGAACCCGATGCGAGCGGGTGCCGATAACAACAACATGTTGTGATGAAGGTAATTCGACCATCTGGACGTATCAAGGCGGTTCTTTACTGTAAAAGTCTGGAATGGAGTTCGTTTTAACATTTGTCATGAAAGTAGCCATAGAGTAGCGATAGGCTTGCGACATTGCGCCCATCGGAAAGGGGCTGTAGGATGGAATATATGTCATCTCCACAAGGACACGTAAAAAGCTTGAAAGTGATTGGGCAGCGCAAACCAGATATAGCAACAATATTCCATTTTTCGGCTGATTTCTTAAGATAAAGTGTAGCCGGGGTTAGGTACTTTCTGCAGTGGAACAAGGAGCCGACCATTTTTTGCAGTATCTTTAGCCATGCTTCGTATATACAAGTTCCGCTTGAGGTCTGAAGTGAGCTTGAGTCCCCAGAGAATTTCCAGGCAAGGAGCATTATTGAATTTACAACCGCTCGTAATGACGAGAGAAAACTGATGGGAGAGCAGAAAGAAATATCAGTAGACGCCACCACATGATTGGAGTTGCCAAGAGGACAGAGCTGCAGAAAGCAACATGAGTTCGCGACGGAGGTGAGGAAGAGATCAAGCAGAAAAGAGTATCCGTCAAAATTACTGGGGAAACGCGATAATCTCTGCGTTCTAGTGGCATTATCCCCTTCCTTGGGGTGAAATGATTAAGATAAAAAAAAATCTCAAGTTTGTTGTTTTGATGAAACGTTACCAGCAATCAGAAAGAGGCAGCTGAAATTTCTAGGACACATAATGAGGAAAGAATGTCAAGAGAATTTAACACTCTCATGGCATATTGAAGGCTATATCGAAGTCAAGAGAAGCAGTAAGTAATCTACTTAAAGTTTTTGTGAATAATTGCCAGAACTAGTCTATTTAAGTACTGTGAATAGAAAAAACTCCAAAACAAAGGTTGTTTAAACACTTTAAAATAGCTACCTCCAATTCGTATTCTATATGCCGTGCCCTTTCAGGACGTGGGCGAACATAGCCTTCTACAACTTCCTGTGCTTTATAGCTCTTAGCAATGTTTGTTTTGTTACTATCCCCCCCACTCCCTGTTCTGCCCTCCGTTTACACAAGCGTGTTAGGTAGGTTACTCTGTTTCTATCTGTGCTTCTTGCTTTCAATATCCTGTGAGTATCAAATTCGCTAATTCCTCTTTCTTCATTAGGTATTCAAGAAATGTCAACTCTTTTCTGTTTCTTTTTCTTTCTAAATATAAATATCTAAATATAATTGTCGTTTCGTTTCGATTTTCTTTAAAACTTTTTCGTTGCTAATATATTACCTCCGTGGTATTCTCAATAGACTTCTTTAGAACCACAAGCCCAAGTCTCTTCTTTAACTGTGAGGAAAGTCTTTAGACATTTTTATAATCACAACAAGAACTCTGCCATAAATCAAACAATTATAATTCTCAATACTTCTTCATTTATGAATTTAATGTAATTTAATACAAGTGAAGCTTATTCTTTTGAAGACAATTTTCGTGCGACTGGAAATAGTCTAGACAATGGAAGATTTTTTTTTTTTGTCTCGACTCAGATTCACTACTTGATACTATGTTTCATATTTATACAGAAAGCGCGGACAGATGTGTAGACAACAGTCTCCGCACAAATATTTTGCAGAAATAGGTTAAATTCTGTTTGAAAGCGTCTTACTTATATGCGGCATCCGTTGGTCTCGAGAGACCTTGGATCTGCGCCCAAAGAGTTTTGCCTCACCTGCTGATGGCGTTGCAGCATCTGTTATCACTGTACACGCGGGAATAACAATCTCGATTGCAACGAATGCATGTGAAGACGCTCTTCGCTGATGTCTCCATGTTTTCTTTTCCTGAAGCACGCTTCTCCGCGGAGATTAGACTTCAATTCTCTTCTCGTCCAAGACCACGGTGTAAATCGCGTCTCCAACGTGGGCGATCCCACCTGTCGATGTCCATCCCTCGCATGTCCCTTTTGCAGACGTCCTTGAAGCGAGATAAGGTCTCCCTCTTGCTGGTTTTATTTAAAGCGTTTAAATTTCCAATAACTTAATAACTATATATGCATAAAACCTGAAATTTTGCAGATCAATAATTTGATATATATTTTTTTAAATAATGTGTAAATTTTATCTTCCTCTGAACATTATAAGGTAAATTTTATTTTAAGTTTGTGTCCAGTCAGTAGGTATCTTGTATTTTATTAACTAGCTTAAAAGTTGCACTCCGTGTGAATTTTAAAGTAACTACTGGGGAGGGCTAAATGGTCCTCCAACCCGAAACTAAAGGGATCTCTGGTCCAGCTTAGAAAACTGCAATGATAATTTTAAAGAAATAAATTTGAAGTTCTCAATTCACTCCATGGAACTTTAAAAACCTCACTTTAACTCTTATTCGGGCTATAAGTCCAATTCCGACCAAAAGACTGATTTGAACAGAAAATCCGATTTGGGGCGAAATTCTAAACTGGCCTAAAATTGAGTTCTTCAGATCACAAACTTCGTGGAACTTCAATTGAGTTGAGTTCTTCAAATTAAAAACTAAACGGAACTTCAAAATCTTACGTCACGAAACCTCTCGCTTTAACCCTAATTCCTTTGCATTTTGAAGAAATAAAATTGATTTCCTCAATTCACAAAATTTTAGATATTTTAAACTGAATTTAAAGCAAACATTTTTAAATTCAATTTTTTTTGTCTTACGCTAAATTCAATATAAATTAAAAACTTTTAAAATCTGAATTTTTAACTGTTTTTATTCATGGACAAAAAATCGCAATACTGGATATTCAAGCACCAGATTTTTAATCCCGGGATCATCCTGATTCCAAAAAAGTATAATATGTCTATGTAGAGAAAATTTGGGCCTGAGTTAGATCGGTTTCAGACACACAGAACAGTCAGACAGAAATTACCGTTTATTTAATTAGATTTTCAATAAAGATAAGTTTTTATTTTGTTTGAAACTGAATATTTTCATAATGTGTCCACTACGATTTAAATCTGTTTAATTTTTCCTTTTCCCAAATTTAAATTATACAAATGTTTAAAGTTTTTCTCCACAAATACATTTTCTTGTGTAATGTGTAAATCAATGTACATGTGAATACTTGTATAACTAAGTAATTTTAGAAAAAAAAAAAGTTCCTCTTTGTCTCTTCATTGCCTTTCATAATTTCTTTTGATTATTTTAAAAAATCTGAATAAGCGGAATGTCGTTGGGAATATATATATACAAATCTTTATTTATATCCATATATCCAAAATACATTTTTGTTTGCACTCAAATATCACTCCACTGTTTTATTAATTTGTAGATCATTAAGGTCTGAAAGTTTGTTACTTTCACTTTTGTAGGAATACCTTTGAGAAAATGTATGAATCCGTCTCTTCTCCTCTTTAGCGACATCAGAATCCGAAAGCGCATTGACGAGAGAGATGCCTACCAAAAAGCTAAGCAAAGTATTAAGAAACAGGAAAATTTTGTTAAAACAAATAAAAGAGTACCGATTTGTTACGTAATACCAGTCCTCCTATATGGCAGTGAATGTTGGATGATGAAGAATAGATTTGAGGCAAGAGAAATGGTTCAACAGAGGGATGCTGAAAATCCCAACAACCGGATATGTAAGGAACAACGAAGTTTTAGAGAAAATATAAGCCAAAAGGACATTTATACTTAACATAGAAAAATTTGAAATTTTTAGGATACATAATGAGGAAAGAATGCTTGGAAAATTTGACATTCACGGAACAGATTGAAGACAATTAAGACAGGAATACACGCACAGTCTACCTAACGTGTAATGGATGGCAGAGCAGAGTTTAGAAGCGATAACAAAAAGACAACATTTACTAAGAGTTATAAGAGATAGGAAATTGTGAAGAGCCATGATCGCCAACGTCCTGAAAGGACATGGCACATAGAAGATTCACTCATTGGGTATATCATATTTCATTACTAAATTTCAGTCGGGAGAGGTTTTTATTTTGTTTTAAATTGGTTAATTAGAATCACACTCCTCCCTGGTTTTTTGAACAGGAGTAGAGGTTCATCTCGTGTTTCCTATTTAGGATTGGGTGTCCGGGTCCTTCTAAAGTTTTTTTTCGTTCTCTTCACTCCCGATAGCTTCTTGCATCTTAGTGGTGTTATCGCCTTGAGTGGTGTGAATTGATTAACAAAAATGTTTGAATAATGTGTCCTCTATAATTTTAATCTGTATAATTTGTTCATTTTACCAAATCTTAATTTATAAAGATTTTAAAAGTTTTTCTTAAAAAGAAAAGGCATCATGAGTCCGAGATTAAATAATATTAAAGAAATTCACGCTTCTACAAAATAGTGGTGACCTGAGTCGAACACAAAGTTGATATTAACGGCCAACTACAAACAACTTTTTCCTTAAAAGTTCAGTTCAAAACAATGATAAGCACAATGTGTCGTAAACACAGGAACATATCAAAAGCAAACTTAATATTCATGTGCGAAAAAACACAAAAAAAATGCAAGGAGCATTTCCATATATACAAGTAAATTAGAAACTAAACACTGCCTAGGTTGTAGAAAATCTCCCTACTGAGACAGTTATGGAAACCAATGCTTTTGAAGTGGACATTCACGAAGAAAACGTCCGTTTGATACCTTAACGGCTGCCATAATAAAACATTATCACATAATAATTCTGCTTGTCCCACCCTGCGTTAGTTTGCACGACTGTTACGCTCTGCCAATAACTGATAAATAATAAATAAGTTTTGATTTTCTGAAAAAAATGGAAATGACATTTGAAAGACGCTATTTGGTTTCAGTAAGAAAATGAAAGAAAGAACGGAAGATAGAAGTGTTTAACGTTTGTTTCAGTAAGAAAAAGTTGTTAATTTCAAATCTTTTCATTTGTACCCACTTCTTAAAATATATATGTATAGAACGGCAGAGTCTTAAACCTTACTGCTGCTATGTGTGTGTTTTGACAAGCGTGTGAGTGTGTGTTAAAGTTTATGTGCGCGCATGTGTATTAACTCACTACAGTCCCATTCCAATGATCTGGTTGTTAAGTGAGAAGATCTACCTGACCGCTTTTGTAGGCATAATACGGGTAGATGAATGTGTTTTGGTTTGGTTTGGGTTTGTTTTACGGCATATCAACCTCCGTGGGTTATTTAATGCCAAGATTTTTATTGCTGATCAGATAATATATTTTTTTCAAAAATGTATTGCTAGTAATATTTTTGTTTTTCAAAAATGTACTAGTGGTAATAATGTATTGCTGGTAATAATTTTTTACAAAAATGCATTGCTGATATTAAAACCTATTTTTACACTTTGATAGTTTTGACCCCATTTTTTTGTGTGGGGAGGAAGTAACTATTTTCCCATAGCTGACCCTAACAGGTGTTACCACCCCGAGTCAGGGTGGACATGGGAACATCAGCAAATAAGAGATAGCTCCACGATCCTCAAAACCTCCTGATCAGAGGACTTACTGTTGGATGTAGTTTATCGTCATACCCAGGACAGAATGAATTTGTATCAACCAGTTTCAGATAACTTTAATGTCACTTTTGCACCATTTGTAACATTTCTAATTCATTTATAAATGTTTGTGCACTACGGTCGTTTAGTTAATAGTAAACGTAATAAACAATTTTGAAAATCGGCTCTATATTTTGTATATTACTTCGGTTTGTCTTCTGTAAATACAGAACAACTAATTTTTTTACTTATATTTCACTTTAGATATTGATTCAACTTATATATTCTGGTACATTTTTAAGACAGAGAAAATAAGCAGGATCAAACTATACATACAACGTACAATTCGGTCTTGTTACACGTCTGTTTTATGTGATTTTATAGCTGGTCGTAAAAACGGGTAGTTAAACAGGTTAGTCATTAAGTAAGGATATTATGTACTTTAAAAAATCTTTGAGTAATTACTGACTATAACCAATAAGACTTTTATTTAATAAATATAGAATGCGGTTACCAAAAGACGGATATAAAACGATAAACAAATAAGCCAACGCCAAAGTAAAAGTGAAGATTTAATCTGAAAATTCTTGCCAGTTATGTCCACACGACAACCACGCGCCAAATTTCAACGAAGAAATAGTTTCGACAGGCAAACGTAGCAGGCGTCAAATACAACCAGCAGCAGCATAATCCGGCAACGATCCACGGTTTGCTAGTATTATGGAATAAATAGCTCGAAAATGTGCAAAATTGTACAAATTTCAATTTCAAAACTAGTGATACGTCTTTTTAAGCAATTAACTATTTGGCACTACTTAAATAGTGTGGTCCACTCGTAAAAACATAAGGAATTTTTTAGTTGTATATTTTTTGTTAAATTATCATTCCCCAAGCCATGACATCGAAAAATATTGATTTCTTATAAATTTAGGAGGCGGGTCCTTTTCATAATATCGATACAGTGTAAAACAGATCCCTGACTTTTGACAGAGCTATCGGATTAAGCTGTTATTTACAAATGTCATATTTGAAACTGTGATTATAAATTACATAATTGACATCTGCATTTAAAAAAAATATTTTCTCAAATTTTTAGACTTTTTAAAGCTGTTTTTAAACATTTTTTAAAAACTAATTTTTGGGAGATTTTTTTTTTTTTTTGAGGTACATGCACAAACGTTACGGAATAATTATTTATCTTAAATGATGAATACACAAATACATACTTATTAATTTACGTAATTTTTTTTATCTTAAATTATAAATATATATATCTGTTTGTTCTTTATTTAAAAGAAACATTTTTATAACAAAAAATCTTGTTCTCGGACGCAGAACAGCAAGTAAACCAGCTTTTTCTATATTCGGCAGCTTTCCTTTTCATAGTCGGGAAGAAGGTAACACATGTCTACACTTTAACATTAACATTTCTACACTTTATATTAAATATGTATACCTACAGCGCATTTATTTAGTATACTCAACAATGTAAGAGAAAACAAAATAAAAATAACGACATTTTGCGGACAGAAAATCAATAATTCACTGCAATTAAAATATTGTCCTATTCTAGGCAACACATTTACAATTTGATGTGAGAGTTCTCAGAAACTACAGGGGTCTTATGCATCTAAACGTTTTGAAATATAACCATTTCATTATAATCTATCACAAGCAAATGCTGAGCTTTTAGATTAATTAGTGACAAGTTTATTTGAAGCGTGAATACAGAAATACGTAGATGAGCTCAACAGCTCAGTAGTAACAATGCCAGAAATACAAAGTAAATATACATACATAGCCACCGCCAGTAACATTTGCGATTTACTAGCATATACTTATCGTTGGACATTTACTACCATCAAAAGGATTTCATCATCATCAGTCCTTTGCCTGCTTCAATCGTCGGGGGTACCTGAGGACAGAAGAAACAGATAACCTCTTCCAGAATGATCTGTTGGCAGTGGCTCTAAGGAGTTCCAGCATTGTCATGTCCGTCCACTCTTTTATGCTGTCTGGCCAGCTCTTGCGTTACCGTCCCAGCTTGCCCCGGCCTTCAACAGTGCCTTGAATGATCTTACAGAGGCTGTTGTGACGTGGCCAAACCATACCAACTTTCAATGTTTTATTAGATGAGATTCCTGTCCGCCCACAAGACTTTTGACCATGCTCTGTACATACTTATTGGTTTTGTGCTCCCAGTAAGAGATGCGTAGGGACCGTTTCAAGCATTTGTTGTCGTACGCTTGGATCCTTTTCCCTGCCTCAACAAAAAGTGTCCAAGTCTCACACTGTAGTGGATTTGTTGCATGCAGTAAATCAGGCCTCGCGGTCCACCCGCCAAAACATGTGGCAATTGATCCTCAGTCACGCGAGGGAAATGGCTCAGCCACATGTTCCATCTAAGAGTTTGCAAAATACCTGCAGGCCTCGGGAGATACAAACGTGTCCATAGAAGTTGAGCACCTTATTTTACTGAGACGAAAAGTTCACCATATATATTAAATAAAATGTATTTCGGCAGCAACAATTCTTTCAAAAGTATTTGGTTGAATAATATCGACAAGTTCAATTTTTACTGACTTTTTCAAATTTCCAAATTAGTTGTTTTATGTAATCGGTAAATTTACCAAACTTCATAGTTATTTTTATTTTATTTTTTCCCCTGATGCACATAAAATACACATAAAAGATCCAGTTTTGACTGTTTAAATGACGTCATCTTGTGGGACTTGAATTTGTTTCCACCAAACGTGAGAAAGCCGGTATTAACAAAAAAAACAGTTACATAAGCATGTAAAAAACACTTGAAAACGAATGTACAAAGATTTGAAAGTCCTCGGAAAAAGAATAAAATAAAAATAAATATGAATTTGGAAAAATTTGGAAATTTGAAAAAGTTAATAAAAAATTGTCATTGATAGAACTTGTCGATATTATTTAATAAACGATATATAATGTGTGTGTGTCTTTAATAAAGTTCACCCCACGCAATGCAGTAAAGTCACTAAGACACAAGGGGTTACTGGGTGTGAAAGAAGTAGAAAACCGAAACATTACTAAGCAGTGAGGACAAAAGAAGAATCAGGAGGACAGTAGATAGCGATTGACATTGCAGTTAATGTTTTTTAAGATTAAGTTGGTAGAAAGCATGAAGTTGGCAGGGAGTTCCACAAGTGAGAAATGCAAGAAACTGTTAGCATAGAACTTACGGTTGCATCTAGCCAACTCAGTTGTAAATTGATGCGACCTCTTCGTGAGTCTAGTACTTCGCTTAAACTCAACAGTCTAGATACCATACTGAAGAGCTCACCCGAATTTGTAGAAAAGGCAGAGGGAGGTAAATTTACGTCGATAGGAAAGTGACTGAATCCGAGCCGCCAGGTCAGAAGCAATAATATTGCAAAATCTTTATCAAGGAGTTCTAGATATATAGTAGTAACACCGGGCCATATGTGGTAGCAACACTCTAAGCATGGGCAAATGGTAGCCTCATAGATATGTAAGATAGATTCTGGAGAGAAAAAATATTTATAGAAAAAAACATCATGGCGCTGGGAAAGTGAGTGATGTTTTATTTTACTATATTATTTTACTCGGGGGCCACTCAAGGTAGAAGCTTACAGAATGGTGTTATTTTGTGGACCTGAAAATTGTAGATTATACACATATGTAGAATAGATAACGGTTGGTCTTGTACTTGAAAAGATTAAGATTATAAATATTCGGGGAATCATAAACTCTGAAAGCTCTTGAAAAGAAGCTCTCCGAATGGAACCTCCATTTTACCAATGAAATGCAAATGGAACCAGGATGATTCACCCTGTGCAGGATCTTAACTGAATTGGTGGAACTAAGGAATGTAGCAATCCATGGAAATATCAATAGAATAGCAATATGCTTGCAATGTTGCATCTGTGGGGAAATAAGCTGTAAGGTGGAAAATAATAACCTTCAAGGCTGCGTAAACGTTTTTGAAATCTGTCATAGCTGGAAAATGAGGACTGAGCATCTCCTGCAATTCTTCATATTTGGCCTGACCTAACTCTTCTCGCGTGAATATTTATATATCTACCTACCTTACGGTTCTTTCCACGCCTATATATCATAGGCGCAACTAGGTCTATCATGTGTTTATGTCGGGGCAGCAACTGACATCGGCTGAAGCGCGGATCTATTCAGGTGATTAGGAGGTCACCTCTCAAGTCAACCAACCGATGCATTCGGCTTCTCTGAACTACACTAAGTAGAAAGTTTGTTTTAGAATTATCTGAGTTGCGTCACATACTACCAACACTTGCAAGCCGAACTTAAGATACAAAAATGCCACAACAGTATCCCTCTTAGCCACGCAAAGATGACAAACGTATCAGAATTAAAGTATTTCAAAACTTATATGCAATTAAAGCTGTCGACCATCCCACAAAATGCTGGATTGTACCGCATTTTGAGATTGGAGGAATTTTTTACACATCAGTTGATGTTGGTCAAGTTTTTGTTCCACATTTTGAGAATCGATTCTTTTGTTTTGAAAATTACGCGTATAATATTGCTCTTTTAAAGATGTACTTAATAGATACAAACGGTGGGAATACGTGCGAAATTTTACCTACCTCACACTCTCTCTCATCATCTATTTCACTTGACAATTACTACGACTGAAAAATAAAAAACTGAATACAGGGTACGCGGCGCCCTTGCTGGAAAACGCCACATTTCTGTCTGGCATTTTAATTTTAAGGAGTTAGCAACCCTATATACATTAACTTTCAGCAAACATTTTTGTAGTGCAATTACCAGTACTACATTTTTTAAAATAAAATTTCCAACAATGCATTTTATTATCTACATAGTATATATCTATATAATATTCTTTTACCCTGAAAATATACAATTATGTACAAAATATCTGTAGTTGAAGGAATAAAATTACGTTCAAAATCAATGTAGAGAAAGCTATAAAATTTCATGCAAAATATTTAGATTTCGGCATTAAATAACCCATAGAGGTTTTGATATGCCGCCAAACAAAATCAACCAACCAACAAAGTTTTGAAGATGGTACCAGAAAAAAATGTTAGGTTTTGGTTTCGGTTATGTTGTCTAGACTTTCTGGTTGACCATTTGGCGTTTCGAAATTCTATTGTTCCCAGCTGCAAATATTAAGTGTTAAGGTTGCCCGCTTGTCTGTGTGACTATTTATTCTGACAGCGCGTAAATAAATCGTGATTCTTACTGGACAGCCACCATGTTTTTTTTGTTTTTTATTTAGCACGCCAGGATCACTCAGTTACCATTTTAAATTATCGCGGGTTGGAATTCCGTCCCTCAGATTGGTAAAAAATATTCCAAAGGATGAGTTTTCCTTCTCAATCCTTTTTTCCCAGTATATTCTGTTCTGAGCCAAACATTGCGTCGCCACAAATAGGCTCAAATTAAGGCATCTCGAGAAAAGCCGTCCGACCACTTCATTGGTTATTAAAGTCTTCGCTTTTAAATAGGGGTAAGAGGCATATTGTTACATTTTTTTTCTTTCACATAAATCTTAATAGTATATCACCGTGTATGTGCGTGTGTGCAACCGATGTGAATGAGAAGTCAAAACCAAGAACTTCAAACTTAAATGTGTACCTCCTTATCTACCTGGATGTACGGTAGTATGATCATTTCAAGTATTTTCGCCTGTTTTGCACTCGAGCGATATGTTAAAAAACACTGAATAGCATTCATCTTTCAAGCTTCTTTGCAGAAATAATCATAAAGAAAAGACAACGTGCTTTATTTAATGGACTCTCTCTCTCTCTCTCTCACACATACACGCACACGGATGTTATCATTCAAAGTAAATCAGAGCGTAACTAGACCAAAGATATAGATTCTTAGAAGAGTGCCTATTTACGAATAAATAAATGATCTTAAATGAGTTTTATTTGGGCGGTTGTGTGTATGTTTTACATTTTTGTCTGCTTGAATCGGGCATATGTATTCATATGGCATGACACAGGGGTGTTTTAGGCACTATCTATTAAAAAGTCTATCTGAAAATGATAAATGGCGAGAAATTATTTCTCTTTTTTCTCCCTCTCATTTTAACTCACGCTGTGTGTGTGTGAGAGAGAGAGAGAACGCGCATGCCAACAGCGTTCTCTCTATCTAGTTTATTTACTGTCATAGTTGCAAAGCGTTTGTATGAACAACATTTTCAAATTTATCGTAATTTAACTTCTTTTAATACCCAAAACGTTGAATAGTTTAAGCATAAGTCAATATCTGTTTATTGACCATTTTCTTTCCTAATAAAGAAAGTGCTTTTTTTCACCACCAACACAATTATTAGATTGTAAAAAGTGATATTTTATTAGACTGTAAATAAAGTCCTGTCGCAATTTTGGCATCATCAATTTCAGTCGTCCATATCGGAGAGACTTTCAAAGAGAAAAAAATTCCCATGAGGTGGAGTTCGACTGAAATTTGTCAAAGTATCGTTGAATATCTGAGCTCTCAAAGCTTCATTTCAATAGACAAAAGGAATATTTCCTGTCACTGCTGTTATTGAAGAACCTTTTTGGAATTCATACAGTGTTTGATATATAAATGTTATGAATAATCAAGAGTGGTCTCCCCTTGTTTTGTTACTCTCCTCTTTGAGAGAGCTATTTCTGTTTACTGGGACTATAAAAGGATATACACGAACTTTGTATTCTCAGTTGAATAAAGCTTTTTTAAAGCCTACACCTGCGTACTTTTGTCATTACAATAAACACATTTTAAAAATAAAATTGATATAAAATTTATCCACCCTGATATTAAGTAACCCGCGAAAAAAGGAAAATGCGAGAAGGTAAAAATGTATCCTCAAAGTGGTCATGTCAAAAAATGCGTCAGGATATTCGTTTCAACCCAAAAAATAAAGGCATTAAGGTGTTACAATCGAATGCCTATGAAGCTTTTTTTTTTTTTCTTTGGGGTTAAAAAGAAATATGAGAGAAGCATAGTGAGTGGATCAGAGACGTATTTATTGCATTGTTATTACATGTCTTCTGCTGGTTTGACAAACGGATAATCCGGTATTGTTCTGCAATCAAGATTGACGGAAATTCGGTGGTGTATCTGTATTAAAGAAAGAGAGATATCAACATACATATGTACCATATTTATATTCATGATTTTCTTTTCAATAATTCGAATTCTTACCCGAACTTTGTTTTTTGATATTAAATACCCTGAAATAAAATCTGTCGTAGACTTTCGGAGTTTTCCTATTCAACAAAAACGGAAGTGCTTACCTCGACAGGTACCATTCAAATGACACAAACTGGTTTTTTTTGTATTTTTAGTCCTAGTCTGCAAATCCACTTGCCAGACAAAAGAAAAAATTAAAATGTCATGAAATATGATGAATGAGTAAAGAGATACGCTACTGTAACCAACAGTTTTTTTTTTTTTCGAACCACACGAGAATATACATAAAACCGCCATCAATTCGAATCCAGAGCAGTAGGTTCATCCGAGCTAACGCAGGCATTTACCTGACCCTGATCGGTTTGGGCTGGGCACTCGCCAAGGACATCTAGCCACCAAAGCCCGATGTCGTTGATTAGAAACAGCGACAGAGGCGTCAGGAGTCCGATGCTAACAACAGCAATCGGAGCCACTATGCGATGAAAACCGCTAGTCTTACTATGAGATAAAGCTCATAGACATGTATATTTTCCTCACCTGATTTTATTTCACAACTACGACGCGATATCAACTATATAGGTGTACTGACAAAAGTACGCAGGTGTAGGCTTTAAGAAATCTTTATTCAACTGAGAATACAAGGTTCGCGTATAGTCCCAGTAAACAGAAATAGCTCTCTCCAAGCGGAGAGTAACGAAACAAGGGGAGACCACTCTTGATTATTCATAACAATAGGATCCCGAGATGAACTCTCTAATCAGTTTTGTATATGGCCTGTAAACTAAACAGCGTAAATACCCCTTTTCACGTTAACATTGCTTCATCTCCATTGTGTTACCTTTCATTCCTTTTCTGTTAGCCTGAATTATGGTTCTTTTGACAAAACTTTCGAACAAAACCCCTTCGTACTCGTCGACAAATCCAAACAAGGCTGAATTTATCTTATATTAAATATCGTAATTTTTGATTGCTTGGGAACGGAACATTTTTTAATAAACTTTTCCCACCATGAAATTCTGAATTTGGCGTATAACTAAGAAATAGCAATGGTGAGAATAACCGTTTCTATACAGGAAACATTCGGCATTCATTGACTGAAAAGTTAGCATTTCAATCGGTTGAAATTTATTAAATCTTTCTCTTAAAAAGCAATTATCCAGAGAAATAGGATTCTCAAGTCAACCAACCGTTATCACTCTAATATCGATGGATGTTTCCTTCCTAACCTTTTGTTTAAGGCAATGTGGAAAGTTAACATCTTTCTTATATCATTATTTCTTCCTCTAGTTACATGTGCTATCCATTTTAATTGTTGTTGATACTGCAAAATGAGCCCCGACGAGAACTGAACTTGTTTTTCCGGTTATACTTTCTGGGTTTCTACCAAGATGACAATATCTTACTTGTATGTAATTGCTTTGGTGATTAGAGATTGATGTCATACATTTTACAAGTATGTGGGAGATTGATAAGAGGAAATTCACGATTTTACATAAAATATATTATAGAAAAACATATGCGGTTCGATCAAAACGTATCGGGATTGGTGCTGTAAAAAGAAAAATACATCATTTTCGCTAATATTCGTTAGACAGAATTAAATCGCTATTTAGCACAAATCATCGACTATTAGACATTTATATTAAACTATTATTAAATGTAAATTATATCTGAATTAAATGATTGGATTAATATGGCAATCGCCTGAAATTTAAATGTTCGTTCATTTTTTTTTTTTTTTTTTTTTTTTTGTCCAGATTGAAAGATTGTTGTGGTAAGTGAATATATATATGACCATTTGTAGACGTCTGTTTATTAACATGAGCACACGATTTATATTTAACGTAAAATACCACAAAAAATATGAAACGCAAGAAGGAACAAACGGTTTTATAACAACATTGTTGTTAGTGTATATGCGTAAAGGTTACTATTTCGTTGATGTTATGTTTCTTTGACTGAATTAAAGTTTTACTGATGAATTGAAATATTTTTATCTGTGCTCATAAAAGTTGAATGAATTATAAAGCTGAGAAATGCTGAATAAACTTTGAGCTTTAGAAGAGTATTTCAAAGAGAACAATTCTTGTAGCTTGTTTGGAAATGTTCTGTATGTTTGGAATGTAGTTTGGAAAATTTCCTACGTACGTTTAGTAAATCGTTATCAGACACTTCATGTTGTAGAAATACGCAAACTACTTCTGTTCGATCATTTACTGTATCTTATTCCTAAAATTCACAAATTGTTTGTAGTTTCATATTTCTTAAAATAAAAAAAAGCTCTGGAAGTTTGTGTAATTTTTTATTTTCCCAAAATTTTGGCCAGCACGTTATCTTTTTTTAAACATTTTAAATAAATTCCTAAATAATCAAAATATAATTCTAAATTTAGTTATTATGGACATTAACAAAGATGTTCTATGCGTTTGGTTTGTTGCATATAATATATACATAATAGCCGGCTAGTTGTTTCCGAACACAATCATCTGTTAGGACGGCTAGCCAATCCCTGTTGCAGACGCCTACTCAAGCACAATGTTTGTGCAACATCCACAGAGCCCATCTGCAACTATGCTGAATTTTCCTTAGTTACTGTTTCTGAAAGAGAACGTATAATCTAATGGGATCAACAGCTTGAACAAGGACAATACGCTCAAACCCTGACTTGTGACTTTATGTAGTAATGATTGTCAACTCAGTCTTTATTTTTATTTTTTATTAAATAAAACTGAGTTTGAAATTATATAAAACTTTAATTTCTATAACAATAAACTTGAAGTAAAAATTGAGCATTATCTTGTATATTTGCCATTTGATCCGATTCACATTACAACTAAATCAGCAAACAAAAAACATCTACGTCACTCAACCTTTCTTTCTCCAATATTTGTGGTATCCATTCCGACTTCTGTAGCGTAGAATCTTTTCTACTGGCAGATATCTTTCTGAAACCAACCTAAATTCTTCCATTAATACCAATGAATTCTTGGTTCTAGAATATCTTCCCCTTAAAAGATTCCAGCATTCACATGTATGGCCTTGCTATTTACATCCGGGACAATCTACCGATAGCCAGGGAATTGTCTCTCGAAGTCGCTGACTACTTTTTCGAGTGCTTCTGTCTTTCCTTACTAAAATCTGTTGGCGGTCCTTTTTCCTTTAGCAGTCCCCCTCTTTTAAGGACTGCAGTATATTAGGCATAATAGCTGACAGAATAGAAAAAGGCACTTTCTCTTCATCCACCTTTTGTATTTTTATTGCTCACCATGACACGTGGCTGAAATATTCTAAAGGTACTGATGATACCGGTATTCAGACATTAAATTTTTCCATTACCCAATCCATTACTCAAATCGTGGACTTTCCTACTCATTTCCATAGCCAATCCGAGAAACAGGCTTCTCTACTTGATTTATTTCTTATCTCCTCTTCTCGCTATTGCCGAGCTCCACAATACTGTGCTCTTGGTACCTCGGACCACTCTGTGGTAGCTATTGGTATTTCTTTCCAATCATCCGTTAAACAGGAACCCCCTATCCACAAGACATCTTTCCATTGCCAATATGCTGACTGGAATTCACTCCGTGATTTCCTTCGTGATGCCCAATAGACTGGCATTTTCAACATCCCAATTGAAAATTGCGCCACTTGGGTATTTCCTTAGGTCAATGGACGCTTTCATCCCTTCTCAGAAATTCCAAGTGAAACCTCAATCCTTTCTGTGGTTCACACCAGCAGACTCGGCCGCTATAGCACTATTTTCGGCTATACCAGCGTAATAGCTTTCGTCACAACTGGTACCTATTCGTTACTGCCCGTAATAAATGTAAGCGAGTCCTCGAATGAGTTAAGTCCCGGTTTGCCGAAAGAATGAGGCTCTAACAACTTTGGCTCTCCAGGGATTACCGTCGGCACTGTAATAGGGTAGTAAATAAGGATAGATCTCTATTCCTCCTACCCCGCTCTTCAATCAGTTTGAGGTATCACCCTCTGCTGATAAAGCTGAATGCTTCACTCGTAAATTCTCCTCCGCCTCTACTCGACTCATCTGGAGTACCCTGCCTAACTTCCCACTTAGAACTGAATCTCTGTTGAGTGATATGCATATAATCACATCCATGACTTCTGCAATCATTTCTAATCTTGATCCCCTCAAAGCATTTGGACCCGATGGTATCCCTGTAATAGTCATTAAGAAGTGTGCTCCTGAACTGGCTCCTGTTCTCTATGTATAATAAATACCTCGCTGCCTCTTTTGTTTTTTTTTTTTTTTTTTTTTTTTTTTTTTTGCTTGTTGGGAGTCATCGTTTATTGTTCCAGTTTTTAAAAACTCTGGTGAATCATTTGACCCATCCAATTATCAGCCTATTAGCCTCCTACCTCTCTTTGGGAAACTCCTTGAGGCCCTAATCAATGCTGAATCATCATTTCTTATCGCAGGGACTTTTCTCAGATAAGCAATACGTGTTTGCGTTTCTCCAGATCAACTGCTGATGTCCTGCCGATAATTGCAGAAAGTCTATCATGCTCTAGATAAAATGGTAAAGCCCGGGCTGTAATATTGGACATATCAACAACCTCAATCTCAAGGCTTTGTCTAAAAACGTCGTAAACTGGGGAAATAGATGGGTTGTAAATTTTAACGCCTCCAAAACTAAACTTTTCCCCATTAATCATCTGCAACTCCCATCTCTGCCTTCCATTAGCATGGCTGATGCTAACCTCCAGGAAAGTGACCCGTTGCACCTTCTCTGGCTAACGTTCTCTGCTGACAAGAAGTGGAAAGACTATATTAAATCCATTGCTAGGTAAGCTGCTAAGTTTGGTTCACTGTGTCGTACGAGACAACTTTTCTCTCCGAAATCTATCTTACATATCTATGTCTACAATTCGTCTATCCTTAGAATATTGCTCCCACATATGCTCCGGTGTCCCTGCTGTTTACCGTCGGCTTCAGTCACTTAGCCACCGCCGTAAAGTTTCCTATTTGTGCCATTTTTTAATAATTTCATATATTTTAAGAAAAATGTTCTTAAAATATTCGGTCTAAAGAGATGAATATAACAATATTCATGAAATAAATTATAACCGATATGAATTTTTATGATGTTTTCTTAATTTATCATTATATATTTGCTTTGTAACTTAATTGAACTCTCATTGGATTAAAGTCCTCCTTGGAATAATCCAACCCAATTACAGATTTGTATTATATATGTGTGTGTGTGTGTGTGTGTGTGTGTATGTATGTATCTGTATATATAAATGTCGCTTAGCTGAATAATATTGTATTCAGCACCCCAACTTCAAAGTTTCGTAGATGAACCTTTTGTAATCGTTCGGTCTCCTCGTCAGGAGGTATCAGCAATTATCTGTCGATTTTCTCATTAAAATAATTTTGCGCTTTTTATTGGTGTTAGGTTGATTTTTTTCTTCTTTATGTGTTTACCCGATCACTACAATCTTAACTTGTTTAGGTCTAGAGTTAAGCGTTATCTCCACCTCCTATCCGTTTAAACTACCCCTTAACGTAACTCTCTAAATCGAGTGGCACCCTGGCTTTGTACAGGATGAATCTTACCGTAAATACATCTGTGTGTGTGTGAGAGAGAGAGAGAGAGCTAAAAAGAAAGTGAGTGAGTGAGAGAGAGAGTGAGGGGAGAGAGAAGTCATTTTTTATATAAGAAGTTTATTATAATTTTGGGGAGCGTTATAAAGTAACTGAAGTTCAGCACGACCGAGTTTCCTGCATTTGATATCCTTAACTCTCCACCTACCACATGTGGGATAGTTTTCATGAATCTATCGCATTTTACTATATATATATATATATATATATATATATATATATATATATATATGTGTTGAGATATAGTAGAGTAGGGGCCCCATATCGTAGATTTGGGTTGGGGTGCATGAGACCCTTGTACCAGTCCTGATTACAAAAAACTTTGCTTTTTATTTTCTAACAGTGAACTGGAGCCCAGGTATTCAGTGCTTCAGTCATCATCATCAATGAATAAAAATTAAAATTTAGTAAAATTCCTAAGTATTCTCAAAGTAAAGGAATAAAAAAAAGATAAAAAAATCATTTAGCCTTTAGCACTCTGCATCATTAATATTACTTCCTTTTTCACTGCATTCTTTTTCAAAGCCTCTCAATTGCAGCATCCTTATTGTTAATTTCACTCAAAGTTGTTTTCTGTTGACATAGCAGGATATGACAACTATGGAATTCATATTTAGTCCCTTTCAGAATATGAAGTCACAAACAGAGTGATAAAGGGTAAAAGTAAGCTTTCTACTTCTGAAATACTTTCTGATCGCGGATAAATTTCTGTTCTCAGTGACATTGCAAAATGGGACCGACTCTGTGCACACGTAACAATATACTTCGCTGTTTTACGAGAAATTGCAATAATAACTTCTTATCAGCTTATAATGCTTTGCTGATATTTAAAAATAACAGAATTTTAATTTACACTATTTACATTGTTCGGACTGTTGTCTTCATCTTTTTTGTCATATTCACGACGTTTCGGCCGTTGTACGCTCCGGCCGTCTTCAGGCGATTAGGATTTCGAACCGAACCCTTTATTTCGTTCACCGGGGTCGATAGTTTTAGTTCAACGTGACATGACTCTTCCTGATGTCTCCGTATCAGTTAACTCCCTTTAACTCAACTCTCTCATTTTTAAAAAAAAATTTTCACCTCAGCTGTAGCCAGGTATTGAACTCACAACTCTTTTGGATTCAACCAACTCTTTTATCCACTGAGCCATGTGTGAATATGGCAAGATGAGGACAACAGTCCGAACAATATAAATAGTGAAAATAAATTACAATACCTCATCTCAGAAATATAGAGAGATAATTTTATTTTTTTTTTAATTTTCGTCCTTCAACTGAAATGTTTTTGTAGGTCGAATACAAATTCCAGTCAAGTCTGTTGCTTTTACTCCGTGCAAATGCACTTGGACGAGATATAAATACATCTGTCCTCCCAGACAGTATTTTTCTTTCATAATACTGCATCACTTCAATACTTAGACGATCATAAATATTCACAAACGTTGCTCTAACAGTTCAGTGTGTGTGTGGGGGTGTACTGGCTGGTCACATTCAATACCTCGAAAAACAAACTAGTGACGATGAACAGGTGTTCTCTCAGAGAGGCTCTGTGCCTTGTGAGTATATTAGGACTTAAGCTCAACCCAAACATCAAGCGGAACTCGGACATACGATCCATCGTTAAAGCTGCTGAAAAAAATGGTCGGCTCCTTGTACCGACACCTCCTACTGTCATCTACCTTTACAAGAGCCAGATCAGACCGAAAATGGAGTACTACTGTCACATATGGACAGGAGCTGCCCAGCCATCACTTTCCAGTTTCGATAGACTTTAAAAGCGTCTACTCGGCCTTGTCGGTGATTAATTATTTTCCACCCCACAGCCCCTTTCCCCACAGACGAAATATCGCAAGCCTCTCGCTGTTCTATAGCTATTTCCATGGAAAATGTTCAACAAAGTTTATTCCTTCGTTCCACTAGTTCTAACTTCGCGATTAAGACGATCCATGTCACGCACATTGTAGCGAACCACCCTCATTCCCTTTGTATTTTATTGGTGAGATATAAGTTCCACTCGAGGAGCTTCTTCCCACAAACCGACTGCCAAGATGTCGCTTCTCCGATTGCTACAATCTTAACTTGTTCATGTCTTCGGTTAAGTGTTATCTTCCTATAAACTGTGCCTCTTATTGCGTAACACTCTACCTTGAGTAGCTCCTGGGCCTTGTACAGGCTGAATATTGGTGTAAAAAATATAAAAAACTACTTTTCTTTATCTATGCTAATTTTTCTAAGATACATACTTTAAGCCTTGTGCCACATCTAGCACAAGTCTGAAAGTATGGGGCACCTAGTGAGGATCGAATTCAGTCGTAATTGATTTAGCTTGCTAACCATTACACCACGTCGTTTTATCTAATTGCCATGATTTATTGTGAAAACCCGTGGAGTAGTTTCCCGTTGCTTTCTCCACGGTTTGTAATTCTGAGTCATCATTCTCTTGGACTAGCTACCACCCAAGGCTAGAGTTCAGTATACCCACTATTTAACCTGTAACTGGGGAGGATAGTTTCATGCCTTTTCCTAGGACATTTGTACAAAAATAACACTTGATAAGCCAGTAATTTGAACTTGTCGATTCCACTTTTCACAAAGATAACCGTAACGTAACGTTGTATGTACATTCTTTCTTCCTGTATGGGTAAATTATTAGAGCCCAGTCTACCCTGCTATTTACCGTAAATAGCAGAGTAGACTGGGCTCTGTAGCCTTGGTAAGACAGCTAGTCTAGGATGATAACAAAGATCACACCACTATCTTTTCCATATGTCATCGAAATTCAGATTTTTTTAAAGGAAGCTGTGGAGAACCATGACCACCTATGTCCAAAAGAGACATGACATTTAAAAAACAATGTTGTTACGCCCTCTTTTTTTTTTTATCTATTTTCTTCGGGGTTTTACTTTTAAATCTTCGACTAATTTACAAAGACTATTTTTTTAAAACTGTTAAAAATGTTGTGTGTTAAGAAAAGGAGTTGTAAAGGAAAATTGTATTGAAAGGGAAAAAAATCGAGGAAAAACGGTTAGGAATTTTGAATTTCAGTTGCCAACGACGCACTCACACACTCACGACAAGGAAGGAAGCGAACAGGGTCGACTTTTTAACTAAAATAACAACAGTAGCAGCAGCCACATCAATTGGGTTGGTTTGTTGGTTGGTTGGTGGATTTAGTAGCCGCTTCATTTCAAATACGAAATACTAAACATTCTTCCCGACTCGTCCAATTTTTAACTGTCATCCGATAAGAAGTGTTTCTTCCGCCCAATCCCAGAATTGTCAGTCATTTCAAATGTTAAAAAAAAAATCTGCCTTAACCGCTCGCTCGCTCGCTTAATAAGAAAATTACTTTTTTTTGTGGAATTTATTATTTGAAGTCCAATAGGAAAAACAAGTAAAGCCCCAAAAAGTTTAACTGCTGTCAAAACAACAACAAATGGCTCAAATCAAAATATAACCCGAAGGCACAAATACAGGCTTGTCACCAGAATGTTTTGGGGGATGGGGTGTTTTAAATTCATGGGGACAACGAGTAAAAATTCCTTACACTAAAAAATAAAATTAGTTTAATTTTCAACAAGAGGAGGTGGGTATAAATGATTTTCGGTGTCGTGGCGACGGGCCTGTTCTTTTTTATGTGCTGTGTCGCCTCAGGTCGTAAGCGATCATGGCTCTCCACAACTCCCTTGTAGCCCTTAATAAACTTTGTCTTTCTGTTATTTTTCTCCTAAGTCCTTTTCCGCTATCCATGTTACTCAATCTCACTATTTGTTTTCTTCTGTTTCACTTTCTCTCTATCTTGTGAGTATCAGATTTTCTAAGCCTTCAGTCCTCTATTTGCCCTAGAAGTTTCCACTGTCTCTTCTTGGTGTTAGTTAATAAGTTTTTTTTTCTTTCCATTTTCTCCAAAACTTCCTCGTAGCTCACGTGTTCGGTCCTGTACATATGCCATAAACTGATAAAAAATAGCTAGCTAGCCTGGTAGACCACTGCTACTAAAATAAGTTCGTTTCTCACCGAATGTCTCATAGCCTTTTGTGCAAAAAAAAAGCTAGAAAAGACTTCTATGACGAGGCTCGTCATGGAAGACTGATTTGGAATTTTTTGCAATTTAGTGAGTTCAATCTCCACTGGGTCCCCGTCATATATGGCCTTGTACCAGACTAAGAAAATTTTAAATGTTACTTAAATTAAATACAATAAACAATAATTATACAAATAACTGTTAGAAATATTCATAACAAAAACAAACAATAAACAAAAATAGGTACCTCCACTAAGTTGCTAAAACATTACTATATACCATGATGAAAAAAAATGGCCTAATGAAAACAAATTTTTATCGTCAAAACCTTTGTTATTATTAAGAGGAAAACCAAAGGATTTTTTTTTATTTCTTCTTGACATTCATTATATAATTAGAAAAGCTTTTAATTGATTATATGATTATGGACAATATTGTCTTAGGAAAAAAATTTTTTTCGATAAATAAATAAGTTTGACAAGAATTGTTATAATTTTTTAAAAAATTAATTAGAATAATTTATAAAGTTTCAAATCTTTTAAATTACAGCATTACTTTGTCCCTGTTTGATTATATTAAGCAAAAACTAAACTTATTAATCCTAAATGGAAAAGTACAAATCATCAAACACCCATATTTTAAAAAGAATTTAAATTTTTTTTAAATGCGTATAAACGTACTAATTTTTGTAAAAAAGATATTCGTACACGACATTGTCATAAAATAAGAACAATAACTACAATAAATAAATAGCCAAAATATTTAAAATTCAACAAAACAGATTACGGAGAATATTTTCCTAAATTTATAAGATTACTGAGTACTTAAAAATTATATAAAAAGGCGCCAACGTTATATTCCTCAATTATTTTTTTACAGATATATCCATCGTAGAAAATCATCTTCCATCTGCCATTCAAGTTGTCAACGTGTCAACACCTTAAATAAACAGCTACTGCAGTGTTGAAAAATGGATTTCTGTGATATTTTAAACTTAAAGTAAGTAATATTTGTTTCAAATCAGATTAATTAAACTTTAAATCAGTTAATATTCTTCAAACAAGGCTTTAAAAAGCACATTTTATTTTTGGAAGATTTTTTTTTAATAAAGGGAGTTAAATTCGGGTGAGGGATAGCTAAAAATGATGCTAAAATCACAAATTTCAGTAATTTCAAAACGAAAAGAGCTTTCGTTTTGAAATTGCTGAAATTGGTGATTTTAGCGTCATCTTAGCGCCAATTAGTTTTTAAATAGAGCAAAATATTATGCTTATTGGAAATATTAAATTTAAAATAAAATGAAAGCTTCACGAAAGATTTTTCATTTAAAAAATAACATCATTTTAAATCTTACGTATCGCGAATCTTCTAGAGGTCAGTCAATTATGTGCCATGCGTGATACACGCGTAGGCGATCATTTATCTTTCGATACATGACTGACGAGGCAGATTTTTACCCATAAGGAGAAGAAGGTAGCACGTAAGTGAATATAATGGATTCGACAGGAATTTGAACTCGGCTCTATGATTCCTCAATAGCCGATATATATTGTCTGACGATCGCAAAAGCGTGAAACCCAGGATCACAAACTCACATCAGTGCAACAATGCAAAAAATATGTTAGCTCTATCTTTGATATTGAGCGCTTTCTAATAAGTACCCTGCATATAATATATAAATAATATATTTAATATATATTATATATATATATATATATATATATATATATATATATATATATATATATATATATATATATATATATATATATATATATATATAGAGAGAGAGAGAGAAAGTATTAATACAAATATAAAATTTCTCACTTATTTGATTGATGTTACCTTCAGTATCCCGACCCTAGAGTTTCGTAGACGGACCCTCCAGTAATCGTTTCGTCCTCTCATCAAGGGATCTCAGCAATTGATTTTTTTTATTTTCTCGTTTTTCTTTTAAATTTCATTGAAAAATAATAATTTATGCACTTTTTGTTGATGCAAGGTTGATTTTTTTCTTCTTTCATTGTACGTGTGTGTGCGCGCACACGCCTGTGCGTGCGTATGTGTGTGCGTGGGCGTGTGCTAGGTAATGTGCGCTTAACTCACTAACAAGTTCTTTTCAAATGTGTGTTCCGGAAAAACTTTTTTAACAGAACTGAAAAAAAAAAAAAAAAAAATTCATAAAAAAGTTAAACACTTACTGTGAACTGCTTGGATATATCATCATATTTATTATTTCACAAATACACTGAAAACATTCTTAGGGTATTATTACATTCTTCGGAAAATAATGTCCGGTTTTAGAATAGACCTTTTAATGGTGTTCTTATGCGTTATTCTAGATGGTCAAGTGGTTACGACGTCCGCTTTTCGACCATGGTCGATTTGTCAGGAAGGTACTCTTGATGTTATCACCATGTGGAGGCGATCCCAGTACTTTAGAACGCGCCTGAAGACCATACCACCGGTAGACCCAGGCCTTGCAAGTGAAATTGGATAGACGAAACTATTGTCGATAGTTGTGCTAGCACGAAGTTAAAAATCAGAGGGTTTTTCAAAACTTGATCACGCCAGATAATACGTTCTCTCCCAGAAATTTTAACAGAGGTCAGCACAGTTCTCTGAATTTTGGACAAATTTGCCTGAGCAGGCACCTACAAAAAGGATTGGCTAGCATTAATTCATGAATAAAAATTGATTCTAAAATCTCTACAGTTTGTAGCGGCTTGGGCTCTCGCCAACTCTCCTTGGGATTATTATTAAACCAAAAGACATCCTGTTGCAAAAGAGATACAGAA
The DNA here is from genome assembly GCA_903632075.3 of Acanthosepion pharaonis. Lineage (NCBI taxonomy): Eukaryota > Metazoa > Mollusca > Cephalopoda > Sepiida > Sepiidae > Acanthosepion > Acanthosepion pharaonis. Next base: position 92,474 of record CAHIKZ030005246.1, on the reverse strand, counting down.
ACTGCCTTTAAAGATTTCTTGGGGTCTAAATCTTTAATTTTATCGTTACTCAATTGTGTGCCATACTTGATACACGCTTAGGCGATCATATATCTTTCGATACATGACTCACGAGACAGACTTTTTCCCCGCAGTAGGTTGCCATTTCTTTCTGCAGTAAACCAGTTGCTATCCAAGGCTAGAGAACACGATCCGTCCTATTTACCCATAACTGAGGGAAGAAAATTGTAGAGGAATAAATAACCTTGTAAGTTAATGGCAGAAATGTATAGATGTTCGGGGTTCGTATTATAACTGAGTTAAACATTATTTAAATACATTAATTCGGGAATAAAAGTTGATTCTAAAATCGGAAATTATTTTCCGAACAACCTTTTAATAAATTTTTAGTATTCCTTAAAATAAATTTAAACTTAAGACGTCGTCTCCAACTTGTTTCTTTTTTCGTTGATGTTTTTTTTTTCTCATTCGTGTTCGTTGCTTTACCTACCTCCCTTTTCTGATTTCATTCATCTCTATGTCTCTGTTTCTCTTTGGCTTTCGTCTGCCTTAAAGTGTAATTAACAATATAGCATTGATAGTCCAGTTAGAGAATCAACGAAATAATTAATATTGTCTTTAAAATGATTTGGGGAGATATTGTGAAACAGGTTTTTTTTTTTTTGTTCTTTGTGCGAGCTGTCTATTGATTTTTGTTTCCCTCCAGACAATTTATTCATTAATATAAATCGATAATAAAAACTAACCTAACACTGTTACCCTAGGAAAAATCGGGAATCGATAATCTCGCTCAATGCGACCGACAAATGATTATTGTCAATATGCTTACCATTGTAGCATTCGAAATAGCCGCTTCTTATGTGCGTGTATGACACGTGTGTGTGTTTGTGTGAAAGAGACTAATATATATGTGGGTGTATGTGACTAATATATGTATGTCTGTATAACTGATATATGTGTGTGTGTATGACTAACATATTTATGTGTATGTGAGAGAGGGAAAGACTAATATATACATGTGTAACTAATGTATGTATGTATGATTGACATATATGTGTATATATGAGTGTATGACTATGTATGTGTATATTTGTGTATATATATATATATATATGCGTGTATATATTTGTGTATATGACTAATATATATATATATGCGTGTATATATTTGTGTATGACTAATATACATATATGTGTATGACTAATATATATGTATATATGTGTATCACATATGTATGTGTGCGTATGACTAATATGTGTGTGTATGTATGACTAATATGTGTGTTTATGTATGACTAATATATGTGTGCATGACTAATATATATGTGTGTGTGTATGACTAATATATATATAAGTGTGTGCGTATGATCAATATATATGTATATATGTGTGTGTGTGTTCGCGTGATTCATATATCTATATATGTGTGTGAGTGTTGCTTTGTTTGTCCTATCCATTGACATAATGTATTTTCGTGTGACAATTATCAGCCTTTTTCTAAGTTTTGCTTTTTTAATCTATCAATTTTGCTCTTCTTTCTTTCATTTTTCCTTTTTTTTACTTCTTTTTTCCCTCTTACTTTTTCCTTCTTTCTTTTTCTTCCTTTCTTTTTTCTATAGTTGTTGTTCTTTCTTTTTCTTTTTGTTTTCTTTTACGTTTTACTTAATTTTTTTTATTGTTTTTCTTTCTTCTTTTTTTCCTTTCCTTCTTTTTATTTCCTCTTCCTTTTTTTATTTCCTCTTCCTTTCTTTCTTCTTCATTCCTTTGCCTTCTTGTCCTTCTTTTATCATTCATTCCCATACTTTCTTTCTGTGATTGATTTCGTCTATCCTTCTTTCTTCCACTATTATTTCTTTTCTTTTCTTTCTTTTTTCTTTCCATGATTTCTTTCATCCTTCATCCTTCACCCTTTTCTTCTTTTCTTTTCTCTCTTGTTTTTCTTTCTTTACATTCAATTTCTTTTAAATCTCTTTCTTTTTCTTTTTTACGTCTTTTATTTTTTTATTCGTTTTTTCTTTCTCATTTTGAATAAAATTTATTTTTTTGCAAATTGTGAATAGGCGTGTCTGCTTTTAGGAACGGTAATGGAGTGGTTTCATTTGGCCTTCGATTCAATTTTGATTCAGAGTTAGCCATCATGACTGGTTTCCATATTCTAACTTGGGGTTTAAGGCCATATCATGTTGAAATACCGGTTCCCGTACGTTTACCGAAATATAGATGGCTGACCGTTTAGGAATACCAGGTGCTGTAAGCTTGGATGTGCGGGTGGTGTAACTGATAACGGCTCGGAATTGGAAATCCGAGAGCCGAGTTCCAATTCCAATTCGTTTGGTTCGTTCTATTCCGTTACGCGCAAATAGCCTTGGGAAAGGTATGAAAGGTTTTCTCCTTTCAGCTATGGGTTAATTATTTGGACTTGTATCAGGAAATCATTATTATCTCTAAAAATACAATCTATAAATATTCTCTGGCTTTAAATAACCTGCAAAAGGTTGATAAGCCGTAAAAACAAATCAATCAACCAATCGGACTTGGATAAACAGGTTCTCTAATAGACAGAGGGTCTATTTTATTTTTCTCCATCGTTAAAAGCGGAGAGATAGCCAAGCCGCTCTCAAAGACATTAGTTTCGCCCAACACCGCCATTTGCTACAAAACGAATACATCAACCTGAAAACTCTGTTCACGTTCTTAAATAACTTTGTTAGATCGAGACTTTCATATGGATGGCTTACGGTCAAATCACGCTGAAACACCGGTTCTCGTTCGATCACCGAAGTTAAGCATCGTAGAGCCAGGTCAGTACTTAGATGGGGGACCGCTTGGGAACACCTGGTACTGTAAGCCCCCAAAGTCCAACCCTTACCTCACAGTCGGTGGGGGGGTGTAAACAGTAGTGTCAGAGTTATGCCGCCCGGAACTTCGTTCCTGGTAGGCCACCCAAGGCGGACAGGTCTGACACACACGCCGGCTAACAAGGGCTCTGGTGGTGAAAATCCAAGGAGCGTCTGCATCGGTAACCGGCGGCTTTTGGTCGTTCCTGTCTCTGCGTCTGTGGGAACCCCGCGGCAAGCAAGAAAGTTATCCGAGTAGGCCTGGGTACCCTACTTCTGTAATTTATCCCAAGAATCTTCTTCTCATAACAGGAAGAAGCCGGCTCAATCCGCCCAGGGTGAATGCCGCATCAGTACAGTAGTAGTAGTAGTAGTAGTAGTACAGTTTCATATGGATGTCGTTCATGGCACCAAACCCGTTTAGCAATTTATAAACACTCATCTGTATACAACCGCTTTCTAAGATCAATGGTTAAGAAAAGTCTTTGAGAGAGTGAAACCTGAGGGTCGAGACAATGATCATTCTTTTAACATTGTGGACTGGCGCTACAGATTCACAAAGAACTCTACCAAATAATTGAAACTACATCACTTGAGGACTACAAACAGCAGTAACAACTAAAATGGATAGCACATGTAACTTGAAGAGAATGACATATTCAAGATTAACATTCCTCACTAGTTCAAATAAAAGGTTAGAAAGGAAATCCCCATCAATACTGGAAAGAGTGATAACAGCTACTGGACTTGAGTAACTTATTTTCCTGAAAAATTGCGTTAAGAGAATGGTTTTATAAATTTCAGCCGAAAGCAGTACTGGCTGATCGATCAAGGAATATCAAATGTTTCTCTGTATGGAAACGGATAATATTACTATTCTTCTTCTATATACTGTGTTCGATTAGAATGTTGGTAATCATAACTCTACATAATGTCCTGTCCTTTGTAGTTCTTAATAAATCTCTCTCAAACACTTATCCGCCATCCATTAACTTAAACTTTCCAGTTAGGTTGTGCGTTGTTTTCCTCTGTCCCTTTAGCCTTTAATCTGTGCTGTGAGTATCCGATATTCCAAACCCTCTTCCCTAATTATGTGCCTTGGAAATTTCATTGTTAAGTATAAATGTTTTTTTTGTTTCCATTGTTTCTTGAAATTCGTCGTTGCTCACATTTTCAGTCCATGGTATTCTCAGCACCCTTCTGTAGAACCCCATTTCTGTTGCTTCAAGCCTCTTTAAATATACAAGACGGCATAAAATGACTTCAAAAGGATTACACATTTCAGCATAAACGCTTTTTCCTTTTCTAAATATAAGTGTTTTTTTGTTTCCATGTTCAGTTCATGGTATTCTCAGCATCCCTCTGTAAAACCACATTTCTGTTGCTTCAAGTCTCTTCTTCATCTTTGAGGAGATTGTCTGTGTTATATCTCGTGCAAGATATAATAAACAAAGTAAACCCGAGTGTGGTTTTCAATAATAATTTTATAATCGGATGTAGGTATGTCAAAATACAGAGAGAGTCAGGAGTAAGCTAACCGCAATAGGTGTTAACAAACGAAGACCTTTTTCTTTTACTGTTCGCTGTGGTCGTACTTTATCGGCAACCAGTCCGTCCATTATCGTGAATGGGGAAGTTGGGTTATCTCATCACAACAGTCTGTTTTCATTCCCACCAGCGGGAAGTAACGGCCTTACTCGGAATTTGAACTAGGGCTTCTAAATTTTGCTTTCGATGACCGACACGCTCACCAACAAACAACGAAAATTTACATTTTGTTTTCTTTCGCCATACAGGATATTCATTTTTTTTCTTTACTGTCAAATGAAAAGAAATAAAATTTAAAATAGTAACATCTTCCTTTTTTTTTTCTTTAAAAAAAAAAAAAATTTCTATTGTCGAAGTGAGTTATTTTTCCATCCCCCTTTCATGTCATGAATCGATCTATTCTTCTGGCAAAAAAACCCTGCTTTAAAAAAACCCTGGGAAACTGGGTGTGGCACAATCTGAGAGCCTAACTGAACCAGATATAAAATTAGACTATTTGATAACCTAAGGTATGTGCAATGGGGTCGGTGGGTATCTTTAACAAAGGAAATGTGTTCATTTATCGGTGGGTGTGGCGAACTTTATAAAGACAAAATAGGTGACGTCATTATTCCATCGTGTCTATATGTGTCACCCAATTTACGTACATTTCCTCCTGAAAGATATTTTATGGCAAATTCCAAAGATACAAAAGGAACACAGTCCATGTCATAAAAGAATAGCTGATTGTCTGTCCGTCACACATTGTCTGCGTATGACTTTTACATGAGCTTATATAATGTATATGCGTATGTCTGTGTTGTGCATATGTTTGGGTCATTTAATGTGCGCGCACACACACACACACACAAACACACACACACACACAAAAAAAAAAAATTTGACCGAGTTTGAAATAAGACATTAGAATAATACATTCACCCTCCCACTCACGACTGGACAACCTTACTCTGAGCTGGGCAATAAAACTTTAAATTCAGAGACAATTAAAAAAAAACGTTAATTTTTTTAACCCTTAAAAATCAGATAATTACAAGATTACAGTGTAACCCGGATATAAGACACCCTGATATAAGAGAAACCCGGATATAAGAGAGATTTTCTCCGGTCCCAAATTAGAGCCTGTGTTAATATATATAAAATAGAACAAACCCGGATTTAAGAGAAAACCGGATATAAGAGAAACCGGGATATAAGAGAAACCCGGATATAAAAGACTTCTTCTCCGGTCCCGACAACTCTCTTATATCCGGGTTACACTGTAGAACTTTCTGGAAATTATTCGATTATTTTATGTCTCTTAGAGCGTAGTCGATCATGGCTTTCCACAACTTCCTCTCCCTTGTAGCTCTTAATAAACTTTGTCTCTGTTATTTCTGCTAAGCCCTGTTACGCCATTCATTTACTCAAGCTCACTAAGTATGTTATGCATTGTGCCTCTTCTGTCCCTCTTGCCCTCTATCTATCACGTGAGTATCAGATTTTCCAAGCCATCCTTCCTCATTATATGCGCTAGAAAACTTCTCTTCCTGATGTTAAGTATTAGTTTCCTGTTTGCTTCCATTCTCTCCAAAACTATGTCGTTACTCCCATGTTCAGCCCACGGCATCCTCAGCATCCTTCTGTAGAACCACATATCTGTTGCTTCAAGTCTTCTTTTCATTTTTGAGGACATCGTCCAACACACTGCTATACAGGAGGACAAATATCACATAACAGTTTAGTACACTTTTCCTTGTTTCTACCGAAATTTTCCTATTTCTTAGTACTTTGCTTTGCTTTTGGAATGCTTCCTTGGTTATCCCAATACACCTTCGGATCTCGGTGTCGCTCTTTCCGTCCTCTGTTAAATTACTTCCCAGATATTTAAATTTCTGCATTTGCTTGATTTTGGTACCTCCCTTTTGCAATTCATACTTCTGCATCTGTAGTGCTCTTTCTGATAAAATGCTGTCCATAAGTATCGCGTTCTTTGTTCCACTGTTTTTGACGAACCCGCACTATTTTGTCCTATTCCCAGTCTGATTCTGCCGCACGCTCAATTCATCAGTATTCAATGATGAGTTTTATTATGCACCTGACTTTTTAGACAATGCTATGAAAATTATATCTATTTAGGTCTTTCCTTATTTCACCAATGTTGTAAATTTCATTTATTATTTATGTGATCTTGTCTATGCTGAACTCGTCTAAGGCTGCCAGCATCTCTATTACAATTCCGTCTGCCCCTGCTGCTTTGTTTCTGAATTATTTCGTAGTGAATACAATTATTTTGTAAAGTTTGCTTTCACTTTGTAAAAATACGTTTCGGTCTATCATTGAATTAAAATATACATGCGCACATGCAAATGCGCACACACAATGAAATTAAAATGTGCATCTGTATGGCGAGAGCTAATTTCCATTCCTCTGTGACAACAACAGGAAAAGAGTACAGTCATTTGAAGTCATTTTTATAACTCCTTCTGTGCTTTGAACTGTGCTTATTGTAAAGCATAATTATTATAATATCTGAATTTATTGCTACGAGCATGCCAATGGAATGCATTAACATTTGAATGTCTTCCCTATACGGAAGCCGCTAGTGGTCCGCTGGCGGCCGCCGATGGCAACGCCAGCGGTCCTTTGGTGGCAGCCACCAGCAGGCTACCGGTAGGTCTTTAGCTTTCCGTCAGTGGAAACATTGCCGAGACGAACACACCGGTGGTCCAACAACGGGCCACCAGCGGTAAACGCTAGTGGTATGCCAGCCAGTGGCAGATTGGTGGCTTGGGTGCAAGGAGCATCACATTTTTGCTACTCATTTTCTATTATGCTGCGTTTAGTTTATTTGTTAAATACTTTTATTCTTCGTGTTTCCTGTTATTAAATCTTACGTATTTCGTGTTTTCAGGCTAACGTTAGGCTGAATCAATTACCAGGTCTTCTGCTACCAAGGTTGGTTTAATATGGCGTGCCAGACAATTTCTTACATCAGTGTCAATCTTGCACATTTATAAATCTATCATTCTTCCGTGCACGGAATATTGCTGCCATATTTGGCTTGGAGCACCGTTTATATATGTCGAGATTCTCGACAAAATCCAAAGAAGAGTCTGTAATGTTATCGATCCTGACCTGGCATCTCAACTTCAGTAACTTTCTCACCGCCGTGACATGACTTCCCTATAACTATTTTCATGGCTGTTGTTCTAATGATCTTCTCTTTGGTACTTCGACCGTGTGAATTTAAGTGTAGATTTAAGTCTAGATTGGCAGCTGCTAGGCGTCATCATTTTACTGTTGAAATAGCTGGATGTAAGTTCTATTCGGATAGTTTCTTTTATGGCACTTCTTACCTCCTGAACTCTCTTCTGTTTCTTTGCTTACCTGTAATCTACAATCTCCAAAAAATTAAATGCAACGTCAATCGCTATCTTCTGCCTTCCTGAAATCCGTTTTTCTCTTGTCCTTTCTTCTCACTAAAAGCTTCTTATTCCCTTCCACACCAAGTAATTCCTTACGTCTTAAGGGTATTATCGCCTTGCTTGAGGTGAAATGATTATAAAAAATACAATTCTTAAGTTGTAATAGAGTTTCTTGCAAAAAAGTTTCTTCTACTTTGTACCGTCTCTTTCTGGACCTGGGTGATCATGGATCTACCCTTTATATCTCTGAGCAATGTTTGTCTCCTTACTATCTCCCCCAGCCCATGTTCTTAAACCCAATTACACAAGCCCATTATGTAGGTTACTCGCTGTTTCTCTCTGACTTTCTCACTTTCAACATACCCTGTGTCAAATGTTTCAATTCTTCTTTCCTCATTACGTGCCCCAGAAATTTAAATTATCTCTTTCAGATTCTACGTATAAGCATCCTTTTCGTTTCGATTTTCCTTAAAACTTCCTCATTATTCACGTGTTCAGCCTATGGTATTTTCACCATCCTTCCGTAGAACCACATCTCTCTTGATTAAAGTCTCTTCTTCATCGAAAAGTAAACTGTCCAGTTGTTACTGCCATATAGAAGGACTGATATTACATTGTAATTGAGCCTTCTTTTTCTTTTGTTTCTAATTATTTTTTCTGTTTTTAATACTTTGTTTAGGTTTTTTAAGGCATTTTTGCTATTCAATGCGCCTTCGAATTCTGGTGTCACATTTTGACCTCCAATCTGTTGTTAACTGGAGCAAGAAATGGCTGGTTAACTTTAATGCCTCAAAAACAAAACTGCTCTTTTTTACACACTACAGAGAACCCTCCCAGCCTCCCATTAAAATGTCTGATGGTCAATTCCACGAGAGCACCTCACTGCGACTGATTGGTCTCACATTGTCTGCTGACCTAAGATGGAATGAATACATTGAATCAATAGCTTCATCTACCGCAAGGAAAGTTGGTTCTCTGTGTCGCGCCAGAAAGTTTTTCTCGCCTGAGTCCTTCCTTCAAATCTATAAATCAACCATTCACCCTTGCATGGAATACTGCTGCCATATATGGCCTAGAGCCCCCCACTGTTCGTCTTAAGGTTCTCGACAAAATCTAAAGATGGATATGCAATGATATTGGCCCTGGTCTGGCATCTCATTTACAGTCACTCTCTCACAGACGTGCCGTTGCATTCCCCATCTTTTCTACAAATACTTTCACGGTAACTGCTTTGACGAGCTACTTTCGCTGGTTCCCAAACTGCATGAATTTAAATGTATCACTAGGTTGGCATCTCAGTCCCACCCTTTCATTGTTGAAATGGTTAAATGTAGGTGTCCCTTCTACTCCAGTAGCTTCATGTCTCGCACTTCCTGTCTGTGGAATTCTCTTCCTCTTACTTGCTTCCCTGATAGCTATAATATCCAAATATTCAAATGCAATGTCAATCGACATCTCCAGATGCCTTGATCTATTGCCCGTCCTTCTCGTCATCCTTTCCTCTTGCTTGGGATGAAAAGCTTAAAAGAAAAAGAAAAAAAAAAAGATATTTAATTTTTTGCACGCATCTAATTTTGACATCTAAAATTCATAGCTCGCATTCTCGACTGTTTCATTTGTTGAAGACCATACATGCTGGCTTCTTGTAATTGATAGTTAGTCCTTTCTTCCCGTTTTCCTTTTATTGCATTTTCTGTAGTTCCTGAAGTTTTTTCTTCCATGTCTGCCATCGATACTGTTTCATAAGCATGTTATACTGTTAACATTGTTCCCACCAATAATAAATCCTGATTGGAGTTTTAGCTTTATCAGGATCGCCCACAAAACTAAATTTTGGTGCTATAAGACATTGATTTCTTGAAGTTGTGGCGATTAAAAATTTAATTTTTAATATAAATTACAGCAGTGATCCCTATTTAAATCCAAAGCAACCATTGCTCAACCTTCATGATACAAAACAAATTACAGTAAAATTATAGGTCCATATCACGTTGAAAGACCGGTTCTAGTCCGATCACTATAGTTACGCAATACCAGGTGCTGTAAACTTGTATTTGCGGGTGGTGTGATTGGTTCTAGCCGTTACATTAACTTACATGCAAATACTATTGCGAAATGTATGAATCGTTCTCTTCTTCTCCTCCCCTCTATGAGTTAAATAGCAGAACAAACTGGGTCCTATAGCCTTGGTTGGCACTTTGTCTAGGGCTGAAAATAATGCCAGCCTACTGCGGGAATTCTTCTGGCAAATTAATCATGAATCGAACAGAAACATGCTCACCTAAGCATGCATTACATATGGCACCTAATGAAGGAAGTTGTCACCAAAAGGGATACATACTTAGAATCAAAAGAGACAGTTGAACAGAACTTATTGAAGTCAAGAAGGTCAGTTGAAAAACAGCGAGTAAATGGATGGTAGAACAGAGACAGGGGAGAGAGAGAGAGAGGAGGGAGTAAGGAGATGAACATTAATTAGAGCTATAAAGGATAAGAAGTTGAGAGATCCATGAACAATCTATTTAACGAGTTAGTGTAAATTGATGGCAGAAAAGGGACTGGGAGATTTCTTTTTTTTTGAACAATTCACCCCAGGCAAGGCGATAATGCTACTAAGACGCAAGGATCTACTGGAAGTGAAAGAGCATGAGAAGACTTTAGAAGGAACCGGAAACCCAATCCTAAACAGGAAACAAGGGATAAACCTCTACTCCTGTTCAAAAGACAGGGCTGGAGTGTGAACCTGACTATAGTTTGGTTTGGTTTGTTTTACGACATATCAACCTCAATGGGTTATTTAATGCAGACAATTTTTTTATTGTTCGTAATATTTTTTCTATCAAAAATCTATTTCTGGTCATTTTTTTCCATCAAAAATCTAATTCTGGTAATTTTTTTCCTTCAAAAAATCTATTTCTGGTAATATTTTTCCTTCAAAATGTATTGCTGGCAATATTTTGTCAATTTTTTTTCAAAAACGTATTACTGGTAATATTTTTTCCTTCAAAAATCTACTTCTAGCAATATTTTTTCTTCAAAAAACTATTTCTGGTAAAAATTTTTTTCAAAAAATGTATAGCTTATAATTGTTTTTTTTTTTTTTTTTTTCAAATATATTTAGCTGTTAATTATTTTTTTCAAAAATGTATAGCTGGTATTTTTTTTTTTTTTAATGTATTGCTGGTAATAATGTATTGTCGGTAATTTTTTCCATCCTTGGTTTGGTTTGTTTTACGGCATTTCAACCTCAATGGGTTATTTAATGCCGACAAAATTTATATTGCTGGTAATTTTTTTTCTATAATGTATTGCTGGTAATATTTTTCCTTCAAAAATCTATTGTTGGTAATTTTGCTTTCATAGTGTTTTGACCCCAATTTGGTAGGGAGGGGTAACTATTTGCCCATAGCTGGGACCCTAACAGGTGCTACCACCGCGGGTCAGGGTGGACTTGTGGACACCAGCAATTAAGAGGTGGTTCCACGCTCCTCAAAACCTACTGATCAGAGGCCTTGCTGTCGGACATAGTTTATCGTCTTACCCAGGACACGGATGTAGTTTATCGTCATACCCATGACGGCTTGGCTATAGACGAACTTATTTACTTCTATTGAGGAAAATAAAATAAAATATAAAAAAATAAATAGTTAATAAAATTTCAGCGTTAAGGCGGAGACGTTAGAAGTATAGAACTGAAGTAGACTTTAGAAGTAACTGGAAACCTAATCCTAAACAAGGAATAAACCTCTACTCCAGTTCAAAAGACCGGGATGGAGATAGAACCAGACGATAGGCGAGCTTATCTAATCCTATTAAAGAAAATAAAAATAATAAATAAAATTTCGGAGTTTAGACGGAGGCATTCGGAATATAGAGTCAAAGTAGAGACTTTCGAAGAAACCAGAAACCCAATCCTAAACTGAAAACAAGCGATAAACCTCTTCTCTAGTTCAAAACCCGGGGCGGGGGTGGGACTCCGAACTGAACAATAGTCAAATCTATCTACTCCTATTGAAGGAAAAATTAAAAAATAAATAGTAAATAAAATTTCAGAATTAGGGCGTAGATGTTAGCAGTATAGAATCGAAGTACACTGTAAAAGGAAGCGAAAACCCAATCCGAAACAGGAAACAAGGGATAAATCTCTACTCCTGTTCAAAAATCGGAGACGAGGGTGAACCAGACAATAGACACACTTATCTATTCCTATTAGATTGTAAGAAGACAAATATTGCTCAGTGTTACAAAGGATAGGAAGACGTGGAGACCTATAATTTTTCACGTAATTTCATCAGAAACAAAGGTGTTGAACTGCTATATATTATTAGTCTTATATGGCTGTGAATACTGGACAATTTTCTCACATGTTAAAGGAGGACTTCAAGTAACAGAGATGTGGTTCTACAGGAGGATGCTGAGAATGCCACGGACGGAGCACGTGAACAATAAGGAAGTTTTAAGGAATAAGGAGACAAAAAGTACTCTTGTTACTTAGAATCAGAAAGAGACTGTTTCAATTTCTGAGACGTATAATAAGGAAAGAGGGCTTGGAGAATATGACAGTCACATGATATATGTGAAGCCAAGTGAGACAGAGAGAAACAGCAAGTAAACTACTTAACGAATTAAATGAATGACAGTAAATGAATGACAGAACAGTGGTTGGGAGGGATAGTGTTATATACCTTACCTATGAACACTAATGGGTATGTCCCAATCATCATAAATACGTTGGACACTATTGTAAGTAGGGATGATAAGCTGTCTTAGTCCGCCATTAGCAGTGGTTTACCTACTTTACGCCGCTGGCGAGTATTGGATTTTGTTGACGTTATAAAGATAACCATTTCATTTCCAACCTCTGTTTTAGTTATTCCTCATTCAGTCACCCTTTCTAGATTGCAACAGATAGTAAAAAGATAAACAATACAAAGAACGACAAAGTAAAAGACGGTGTGGAGAGCCATGCTCTCCCACATCCTGAAGAGACACGGCACATAAAAGAAAGAGAATGATAGCAAGAGCAAAAGAAAACATACCTCTGGCCCATAATATTTGTTACATTTGCATATATAGTTCATACGCTAAATGTAACAACTACGATAGGATAGAGGTATGACTTTGTGCGCGTACTCTTAGAAGTCAGTTCAGTTATATCATATTTTTTTTTCTTTTTACTTATGAATTTAATGTTTTAAAACGGTATCCTGAAATATAATATTAAATTCTTTTATCAAATTGAATAAATATTCACTTAATTAGCTCATTTCTATCATGATAGAGCAACCCAATTGCTCGACATAATATCTCTGTCGTTTTTGTTTTTTAAGTATAAATGGAAAAAATATCAAAAAAGAACATTTTTTAATTACTACTACTGTCCTATAGCACTTTCATTTGTTAATTATTTTTTCTGTTTCTTAATACTTTGTTTAGCTTTTGTAAGGCATCTTTTGCTATTCCAATGCGCCTTTGGATTCCGGTGTCACATTTTCCGTTATCTGTTAAAATACTTTCTAGATATTTAATTTTTTGTGTGCGCTTAATTTTGACATCTCCAATTCATAGCTCACATCATCGGCTGTTCCATTTGTTGAAAACCGTACATTCTGTCTTCTTATAATTGATAGTCTTTTCTTCCCGTTTTTTTTTTTTATTTTACTGTATTTTATGTAGTTTCTGCATTTGCCTATTTTTTTTTTTTGCTTTTTGGCAGCGTTTATTGAATGTTATATTTATATATCGTATGACAACGCTGTTTTACGTTTAAATCTGATAGTATTATTATTTTTGAACAACGTGAAGTATCTTAAAGCTAGCCATCCAGTATGGCTGATGCTAATCTCTAGGAGAGTGACTCGTTGTACCTTCTCTGTTTAACATTATCGATTGACATGAAGTGGCAAGACTATATTGAATCCATTGTTTGGCCAGCTGCTAAAAAGGTGGTTTACTGTGTCGTGCTAGAAGACAATTTTTCTCTCCAGAATCTATCTTGCATATTTTAGAATATTGCTGCCACATATGGTCCAGTGCTCCTGCTATATATCTAGAGATCTTTGATAAAATCCAAAGAAGAATCAGAAATATTATTGGTCCTGATCTGGCATCTCGGCTTCAGTCATTTTCCCACCACCTTAAAGTTGCTTCCCTGTGCCTTTTATATAAATATCTTTATAGTAATTGTTCAGATACGGTCTTCGCTATGGTACCCAGACTTTATGAATTTAAGCGCAGTACTAGACTGGCAATGAGGTCTCATTGATTTATAGTTGAATTGGATAGATGTAACTGTAAGTTCAATACTAACAGTTTCTTTTTTCGCACTTCTCACTTGTGGAATTTTATTCCGGTTCCATGCTTCCCAACCAACTTCAATCTAGAAAAAATTAATCTTCAAAAATTTAAATGCAATTTCAATCGTTATCTGCTGTCTACCTGATTATTCTTCCTTTCTTCCCGCTCCTTAGTAATGTTTCTGTTTTCTAATTCTTCCACACCCAGTAAACCCCCTTGTGTCTCAGTGGCTTTACTGCCTAGCATTGGGTGAAGTCATTAATTTTTTTTAAGTAAAAAGTTGAAAATTACAATACTGCACCTTCTCTGTCTATATATTTTATCAGAGATCAACCGTAGGTGATAAAACATAAGGCAAAATCCAAAATGAAAAACGGTACTAAAAATGCTGTGTTACAGTATTCGTTACGACGTTTTATCGATGTGAAAATCGAACAATATTGGAAAATGTAACTCTGTATTTTAAATGCTTAAATGGAAATTAAATTATTTAAATTTTTCTCAAAAGTAATATTTTCAAATACTGAATAAACTATTTCAGCCTTATTGAATTTATCTTTGATTGTATTTTTATTCATAATGGTAACAATTATTTGGGGAGAAATTCCGTACACTAAATGCAACAAACGATATGGATCACATGCAGTATATTATTATTTATATAAATACTATTTCCGTTCCATAATAATTGATACATTTTATACACATTTCATACATAGAATGTTTTAAATATTATAGGTCAGAAACAATATATTATTATTTATATAATACTACTTCCGTCCCATAATGGTTGTTACATTTACATACACATTTCATCAGGGCCGGCACAAGAGTCTCGTGCGCACCCCCCCAACCCCGAATCTATTATACAGCCCCCAAGTACTACATATCAATTTTCATAAAAGGTAGTATTCATATAAAATATAAAATTTTGTTGTAACCTAGTTATGTACAATAATAGGTTATATGCAATAGAGATGAACAATTCAACTAGAAAAATTGAAAATACATACAATGTATTTAAGTCCAAATCAGAGACATGTCATAGTAGATCATTTTTACCATCAATTTGAGATTTTTCTTGTTAAAAAGTTGAATAATTTTAACGCATTCATGGATAAAATATAGTGAATTTTATATAATTTTTTTTTTTTTCCGAGACTTAGCATGAGCAAAACAAATTCACAGATTTGGACGAGAAAAAAAAAAAGAAAAAAAAAAAAGAACCCAGAATGACGTCAAAATCCGCGAAGATTGTTCGTTCCTTAATTGTCAGTTGCGCTTAGTATAATTTGTAATATGTATAAATATAGTTAGAAAAAAGCAAATGTTGATAAAGTAGGGAGCGTCATAATGCACTACCCGGGACTTCCAATCTGGCTTGACCTCCCCCATCAGTCGAGGTTTCAGGGGTAGTAAGCGTCAGCCCTACATTTCATACACTAAATAGATCAACTATTATGGAATACAAGTAATATATTATCATTTATATAATCCTACTTCCGTCCCATAATGGTTGTTACATTTACATATATATTTCATACACTAAATGGATCAATTATTATGGGACAGAAGCAGTATATTATTTATATAATTATACTTCTGTCCCAAAATGTTTGCAACATTTTCATACACATTTCATGCATTAAATGAATCAATTATTATGGGACAAAAGCAGTATATTATTATTTATATAATAATATTTCTGTCCCATAATGGTTATTACATTTACATATACATTTCATTGATTAAATGGATAAAGTATTATGGGACTGCAGTAGTATAATTATTATATAACTTTTGTCCCATGATAGTACATTTGAATGTATATTTCAAATGCTAAATGTAGCAACTATTATGCACCAGAGATGGATTTTTTTTCTCAAAACGTTACATCCTCATTTTATAAGAGACGGTCGCTTCAAAATCTATTTGAATTGGAATACTGAAAAAATGTGACTGATTTATGCTTAGGGCTTTAAAATGAGGCAGTTATCATAAGACACTCGTATAACTTGTTTTCAAAAACCTGATCTAAATTCGCACGAGATAAAATGTAGAAACGTTTTAATTAATTTCCCTAATTGTGTTCTTCAACACTTGTAGCATATTTACGGACGATAATGTGTACATCCCTATTTACATAAACACAGTAGTAAATACTGTATGGTGGTTTGCAGTCGGACATTCGTCTCCAGCTGCGCTGGTCAAACTCTCTGCCTCCGGGCATAGAGGATCCCCAAACGAGGCTATGTCGAAGGGTAGAGTCTCGTCTCGGGAAACAGCTACCCGATCTCGTTTTATACGGAGTCTATTGGGAAATTTGGGCCGAGCCTACAGGCTCGGATACCCCACAATAAACTCGGCCTTGTGCCACATCTGACCGCGTGCGGCGGTTGCTAGATATCCTGCAGTTAGAGATTCATTGTGGAATTCACTTGACTCACTTCTAGCAGTTGACTATTTCTACGCGCCACTGGCGAATCTTATATGCGTTGTTCTTGTCCTAAGTATTATCGTTCATTACCAACCTTCGTTTGATTATTCTATTCAGTAACCTTTCTTAGGTTACAACATCAACCTTGTGCGTCAGCTCGTCTAGAAAAAGGAAAACTCTCAATTTAAAACCGTAACAATGGTAACAAGAAACTATTCTCTCCTTTTGACAAAAAGTCATGACAATTCATAGATTTGGGGAGCGTGTAGATATCCAGTTCTACTTCCAGGCTAGTCTGAAGAGCACATACGAGCGAAGATCCGTAGAAGACAGTATGATGATTTACATATGCTTGTCAGTACATCCGGGTCTGCGATTGCAGGACACATAATAAGTAATCTGACATGAAGCAATCTAGAAAAAGGAAAGCTCTGAATTCAAAACTGTGGCGAAGACAACGAGATACCACTCCGTTAACTTTCCCAACAAATCATGGCAATTATAAATAAGAAGTATCTGTAGAGCTCTATGATTACCCTCGTTCTGAAGGGACATGGCATTTTTTTTAAAAAATACCTTTAAGAAAGGCAGGAATTAAATTCTCTCCTCCACCCTGGCTATGTTTTAAAAACAAAATATGGGACAGATGATGTCCTGTAAGGCACTCTATTTTGGGACGTTGGTTTAGAGTCCGAGGCCTTACTACTGAAACCGCAACATCAACGTTTGGTGTGCTTGTGTTTCTCCCTACACTCCACAAGTGGTCTGCAAAAACAATAAAATACAGCACAATTCTTTTTATTACATAAAATATGTTTAACAATAAAATCAGAATAAATTCGAGACACATATTTAGACTCAATCATATTTAGTAGCGTTTTTACATTACTTTTATTTACATTTATAACGAATATATTTAAATATGAAAACGTTTAATTTATTTTTATGAATGTAAAAAAATCTATTAAAGATGCGGTTTTGCATTTGTATTTTAGTTTAATGCACAGTGCAATCGTCAGCTGATAGAAACTTGACTGTTGCATAATTTAAATATTGATATTTGTAACGTACTGCAATGATAGTGGCGTAGTCCATTTATATTTATTTACGGGGTGGGTAATACAAAAAATAATACATATATATATATATATATATATATATATATATATATATATAATAGACTCTCCAGTTGGTTTTGACGTATGGGGATCTGACAATTTAACCAATTGATTCAGTTATGAATTTTGTGCAATAATCTTAAGTGGCACTTAAGACCCACTAGGGATTTGCAAAGGAGACAGCATATGGAGCAAGAGTGATGGCTGTGAGATGAGTTCACTGTTAGATTGGCTGACATTTTAGATCTTGCTCTCGCTTCTTGAAGACGATTAAGACTAGCAGATTAAAAACTGTTGGGTCCGCTAAAACACCTTGATCTTCACTCTACCCGCTCCAAGGCTAAGCACTCGAGGGTGTTATGAGATATATTGACAGCTGACAAGTTGCTCTTCAGCATGTCTTTGTATCTAAGCCATGGGTGTCCTACATTCCTGTAGCCCTGATTTAACTGGTTGTACATTAGGATCTTGGGTATCCTATCATCAGACATTCTCAAGACATGACCAGTCTACCGCAACTGAGAGTGTGTGTGTGTATATATATATATATATATATATATATATATATATATATATATATATATATATATATATATATATATACAAATACACATATAATTGTGTATTCTTTTATACAAGTTTCGTTAAAAACGACTAACAATGTACTGCGGTTAAGATTTTTATTTAATTTTTCTTGTGTTCGTATAATTTCTTTTCTTTTCTGGACATAATGTATATAGAAATTGTCTGAATGTTCTTTATATCCGAGCGCTTTCGGCTATTCTTTAGCCATTATCCAGGATGATTTTTATTTTTTAATTTTTAACTGAATGTATGAAATTTTTATGTATGTATCTAGAGTTATAGGAATGTCTTAGTTTCCAAACACGGTCACCACATTGTTTGGAAAACCATTCGAGCAAAATCAAATGGTAATCTGAATCTGTTCTGACAACTGAGAGAACTCTCTGGTGGAAGATGAAGAACAAATCGGATTACTTATTAGGTGTTCTGTAATCGCAGACCTGGATGTATTGACAAGCGTATTTAAATCGCCATACTGCTCTCTGCGGATCTTGGCTCGTGTATGCTGATCAATTCTCATGTCCAATCTCTGACTAGTTCTGCATCACACTGACATTTAAAATTATAAATTACCGAACTAATATGACGCCAGGGTGATGCAGAATATCTTTACAAACGAATTTAGGTTGGGAACTGAAAACATTGTGGATTGTCAGAAAAACAAAAGCTGAACAATTTGAGAAATGAATCTTGTGCTAATCTTACTCATCCAAGGTAATCGAAAATACAGGACACTTTTTCGGGCCATAGAATTTAGATTTATTAAATTATATAATTTTAGCATAAATCCTAGATTCCAAAGTATTAAAAGGGAGTCCATTTTCAATTGGATTCGTGAAATTAGCAGTTTTTTCATGGATAAATTAAAATCTGAGATGCTGATTTGAAACCCTTGAGAATTTTAACTTCCGAAATTTACTTTGTAAATTTTTGCATTTCGAAATTAATTTTAAATTTTCTAAAGACTTGTTTCCAGAATGTGGATCTTGTATTTTCAGTCTTCAAGTAGAATGCTTCTGCTTCTAAGGTTATGTTGAGCTATAAGTATTATTGAATGAGGTGTGTCATAATGATTAAACTCCCTAAAGAGGGGCGTTGTTAGTTCTTCTTCCTTTGGTCTCAAGTCGACATGAAGAGCAAAGTACTTCAAAATCTGAACTTGTCAAAAGGTTGAAGAAAAAAATATATTACCCTTTATTTAACATCAATCTTTTGTATTTATGACGAGGTGGCTTTAGGGCGTTGGTCGAAATGTTTTAAGCGGATGAAGGTGGGCGAATTTGACTAAAATATATTTTCGAATCAAAATAGTTTGTCAAAAGTTTTCACTTCTGGCGGATGTTGAGTTTTTTCGCCATTCTTCAAAAAGGAAACAAATATTTCTCATTTTTTTAATTTTTATTTTTTTATTTTCTTTGAGGCAGGAAGTTTGAATGAAGTCTGTAGGTTAGTTCTGGAAGAAAGACTAAGTCGTTACCAGAATATTTATCTTGTGCTATCGGTGCAGAATATATATAAATCTTACTTATTATAAAACGCAGATTGTGTGTGTGGGGGGTGTCTGTACGTTTATATATTGGATCGGATTTCCTACATTTTTCAACCGATTTCAACAAAACTTAACAGGACTTCGTAAAATTACCTTGCGGTGGTTCTGACAGTGCCAAAAATTGGAAAAACACAATTGTTTTTGCACGAAATCAATTTGAAAACACGATAAAACACGATTCTGTCGCCAGAATGAAAGGGGGACAACTCATATCGAGTTATACTTATTATAAAACCCAGGTTGTGTGTGTGTGTGTGTGTGTGTGTGTGTGTGTGTGTGTGTGTGTTCGTTTATATATGCGATCGTATTTCCTACATTTTTCAACCGATTTCAACAAAACTTCACTTTTTTTGGCAGGTAGTGTTTCTTATTGTCTTGCACACTTTTTTTTATTTATTTTTACATTCAGAATGCTTTAAAAATTCCATTTAAAAGACAATTGTTTATAATAAAATTCTATTCAATCGATAGACTCAACGATTGAAAACAATGTTTTTCTTTGAGTTTGGGTTTGACCAATTTGTAAAATTTTTTTACAAATTGGTCAACCCCCCCCCCAAAAAAAAACTAATTAAGACATGCGTGTCCGTCAACCTTAAGCAATAATCTTTGTCAATTTTATTTTTCAGTCTTCATGATGGTCGATTAGATCTCATTTAAATATTCATGGAGACCTACTGGAAACTATTCGGAACACAGTAGTATAATAGCATCATCTCCATGCAAAAAAAAAGGCTAAAAATATTGGAAGCCTTATTAATAAAAACAAACAAACACACACTTAATAATATTAACTTTGAACATCTTATAAAACATATATACAACAAACTATTTTTAATTTTAACAGTTAAAATATTTAATCCTTGAAAATGGCTAAATGTATAGCCGAAAGCGCTCGGATAAAAAGAACATTCGGACAGTTTTTATGTAATTTAACATCCGAAAAGAAAAAAAAATTAGATCGCATGAGAAATTGTATAAAAAACTAAATAAAAGCACCTTGTCTGTCGTATTCAATGAAATGTGCATGAAAGAAGAATTGCTGCCTAAATACACAAATTATATATATATATATATATATATATATATCTATATATATTTATATATACCGAAATAAAACAAACACTAAAATATTTGATAAAAAAGTATCCAATTTCAAGTAACACAAGTCAACCTGTAACGTGATTTAATATTTTAAAAAGATAAAATGCTGACCGGAACAGTACCGTGGTTTCGACCGCCAAGGTCTTGTCAGGTGCTTTAGTCAACGAATTAATCAGAGACAACACAAGAACAAAAATGCCTTAATGCGGCACCGTAAGTAATAGTGGGAGTGGTAGTGGAAGAAATGAAGGGGAGAAAAAAAATCTTTTTCCAATTTCATTCGGGTTCGTATCACCCCAAAGTTAATTTCCTGATGTGCCTACAATTAGCCATGATCTCAGACCTCCCATTCAACAACTGGGCACAAGGCTTCTATGTTGCAATAGCTAGCTTCGCCTCCTGACACAGCCTACATAAGTTGCTATTCACTTTACTAGCTGTTACATTCCGTAAAATACTCCACTTAATGACTGGGCTTCTTTCATTTTTCATCGCTAAATTTTCAATAGTAGTTCGTCAGCTTCTTATTGAGCTTGCGTTCTGGTAATCTAAATGACGAGGTATGCTTATACCACCTCCTTTTAAATGGAAGAAAGAAGAATAGGTGAAACGACACCGCTACTTGAGCGAAAAACCTGATTTGAAGTTAAAGAGGACAAAGAGAAATATAAGAGAAAGAGAGAGAAAAGGGAAAAGAGAAAACCTTATTTTATTTCAGAAGAACGGAAGCTAAGTTTTTGTTTCAACTCTTATCCTCACAAAATAATGCATGCATCTTTCCACACATTTTCTTGTCTAAATGTTTTCATGTATCGTCTAACTATAATTAAATCTTGTTAATTTGTTTATTGGCATTTTGTCGTTTGTTTCTGTTGGTTATCGTTCCGAATTCATTTATTTAACCACGCTAAAAATACATTCACTATGGAATGATAAACCTGGCGTCTTCTAGACGTCGAGCTGTTTTTTTTGTTTTTTTTTCTTTTCTTTTTAAACTTTGTGCTGTGGTAATGATCCATATTATGAAAGGTACAAAGTCCGACAATTATTTTAAGACATTTTATGTTTATACATTCTTTTTATAGATACAAATATTTAAGTAAATGCTCTGTTTATAATAAACAGTATTAACAACATTTACCGGCCTGAATGTCGGAGGACGAATATTTTCTGTGAAAATTTCTCGGACATTCAGGCCGATAAATGTTGTTTAATACTGTTTATTATAAACAGAGCATTTACTAGAAGATTGAAGTTCAAATACAGTAAATTCGACCTTGCTAACCGAACACTCCTCTGTGGCCAAATCGGTTAAAGGCACGTCAAGCTAAATGACGGTTCCGTATAGGATACAGGTTTGAATCCTGTCGGAGGACGAAAATTTTCTGTGGAAACATCTCGGACATTCAGGCCATTAAATATTGTTTAATACTGTTTATTATAAACAGAGCATTTACTTAAATATTTGTATCTGTAAAAAGAATGTATAAACATAAAAATGTCTTTATATATATATATATATATATATATATATATATATATATTTATGAATAAAAAGACAAGAAGAAAAACTATTCTTAGCCGATGCGTTTCGCCCTCCGAAGGATTTTATTAAGGAAACTGTAAGAGTTTTTTGTTTCACGTGTCGATATACAAAAGCAAGGATGTCATTGGTTTATCGAGGTTTTTAAATTTGAGGACGTTCCTGAATATTCATCAGGTGGTTGGAAGGTCAGTCAAAACATGTGGAGGACACAGAGTGGCATACTTAAAAGTCTGGTAAGGCAAAGTTAAACGTCTTATATTCAATAATTTTTTTAATAAATGAATATTATTTGAATTGTGGTCAGATTTTTACGGTTTAGGATGGACGTATGTCCTGTACATCTTCATATATATATATATATATATATATATATATATATATATATTAGTGGAAAATATACATACATATGCAAAATATATATAAAGAAATATAACCATACATGTATATTTTCAGAAAAAAATTTTCCAAGAGGAAGAATCCAGGTAGAACTCAATGTCTAGGACAGAGTAAGGATATAATTAAAAGGCTTAAACACTAATATTCCATGGTCATAATTTATTCCATTGGAATCGTAAATACGATCCAAATCATCAGACCTACAAATTCAAAATGAAAACAGAAAAAACAACTTCGGAAATCAAAACAGAATTTAGAGAAAGTGTAAGTATGAGGAGGAGGGAGATGAAACCTTAACAGAGAGAATTTTAGGAGATGGGGGGGGGAGGAATTTAAAAAGAGGAGAGAAAGAAAGTCGACGGATGTCTAATGCATAAAGATACATTTCGTGGTGACATATACACACCATAGACAATTAGAAGTTACGATAGGAGGTAGGGGGGGAAAAAAAGAGAAAGAGAAGAGGTGGTAGCTGGTACAAGGTAATCAACCCGCTGATAGGCCCTCAAAACCTTTCAAGGATTTAGTTAAATGTAACTTAAAGACTCTTGCCGTTGATGTTGAAGACTGAAAAGCTATTGCTGGAGATAGATATGGCTGGAGAAGGTTGATTTGGGAACGCTTGCAACAGTTTTGTGCAGAAGAGAATTGAGAATTCCAACAAAACGCGCGCCGTTAGGATGGGAGAAATAAAATCAATCCCGGAACTATTAGGACACCAATACTATTGCAATATTTGTGGAAAAGTCACCCTCTCGGTGACTGGTTTATCCAGTCACATGAGATCATACGAGAGAAGTCAAATGCAAACTCCTATAAATGCAACCCTACCGGAAAGATCTGCAGGTTACTTGTGCGATTTTTGTGACAAGGTCTGTAAGTCTGTTGCGGGACTCAAAAACGTCACATGATTGTACACAGGAACAGGCAAGTTTCCAACATAGTTAACACAGACAAACTTTGTTTGCCACGTGTATAGGAGAGGTTGTAAAAGTGAAACTGGCTTTGAGGATCACTTACGGGCCCTTAGCAGAGTGTTAACTCATGTATAAATAATGTAAATAATAAAATTCTAAATGAAAAACACACAAAAAAAAGCTACCAAGTGGAGTGATTGTATTCTTCTGCAAAGAACTGACAATTATCATCATGTATATATATTATAGAGAAAGTGAGAGAAATAGACATGAAATATTTTTACATGATATATTTAATGTTCGGAAAATCATACTTATGCGTTTCCTTATGGAAAATTAGGGTATCATCTAATTTGATATCCAAAACAATTTCCGCAAACCAAATATTAAATTAGATTAACACATTGACTGCCAACATCGAGATAACTGGTTGTTGTCAGTTGATACTGTGACACCGACGACGAGTTATCTCGTACTTGGCAATTTCTGATACATTTTCATCTGTGGGCGCCAACAACGAGTTTATTTGCAGTGATACTTTTAGTGTGAAAACAATGTTAAGACTTCAGTGGAAGCTATAAATCTAATCATAAATAATTTATTGCCTAAGTTGGTTATTGTAAAGTCGGCATTTGACGTCTATTACGTAATTAACCTTTGGCAGTCAACGTTTCATTACCTTACCTTATATTCTGAGTATAGAAAACCAATTTAAAATAAATGTATCCATTGATATAATATATATATGAAATAATTTATATTACATTTCAATTGCTATTTATCGTTTTATTTCTTTTTATTCTATACAAACTTTCTCACATTCAGAGGGATCGACCGTTTTTAATTTTAATTGATTATTTTTATTTTAATTATTTATTTTTATTTTAATTATTTTTTTATTTTTTATTTATTTTAATTATTTATTTTATTTTAACTATTTCTTTTATTTTAATTGTTTATTTTCGTTTTTTAAATTATTCATTTTAACTATTTATTTTATTTTAATTATTTATTTTTATTTTACAAATTATTAATGTTTACAGAAATTGAATTATTTTTTTTTTAATTTTTAACGGAAAAATGTGTTCAAAATATGAGACTGTTTCAAACAATATTGTGGAGGTAATTTAGTGTTTGTTATTTGAAAATACTTTCATAGGCTAAACTCAGCGATACCTGAAAATCGACAACGTTTAGTTAAGTTTTTACTGTTCATACTATTTGTAAGTAAGTTCTATTGCTTCTGCCATTGTATCAAATCCTGTCCTGTTGCGTGTTTATCTCTGCGCATAAAAAAAATGGAGACAAGATGGCGGTCACAAATAATTTAATCTTTCGTCAAAATAGACATTATAAACTAAGTACCTCCACTATTTCGGCATAAATTTTCGATACCTAAGTTTAAAATGAATTTTTTACAATGAAAAAACATTCTTGAAGATTTCATTTTAGCTTTAATTGAAAGTTTAATAACTAAATTTACGATTTCTATTAATTAAACAATTCTGGTGTATTTCAGATAGAAACTATATACATTTGATTGTCAAATTTAATTTCAAATTTTTAAATTTTCTTAAAACGGCCATTTTCTTAATTTTAAGAAATTTGTAAACAAACACAAATTTATCGATTTTTAAAATATTTAAAAAAATTCTGACACGTTATTTTAGTAAAATTAAAAATTTAATGTTAAAGTAATCTGATTTCAAAGAAATCTTTTTTACTTATAGCATAAAAAATAATATACAACCAATTATTAACGAGCGGTCCCGTTCAGTTGTTCGATCTTACTGATAATGATTGATTGACGAGCCGATGACAGCTACTACTGATGACCATAAATGACATAATTTTTAAGTCTGAGTTTTTTAAAAAAATTATTCTATTTGAGTATGACACACACTAATGGAAATACAATACATAAAATAAAATTATTTAGCGAAATAGTAAATGAAAAAAAGAAAAAATAATTTAAAATTTAAAGTTTACACTTTTACAGCTGATCGGAAAATACAATCGGTTAATAAACGAAATGTTTTGAAAAGGCCACGTAAAGGGACAAAACCCTTAGATCACGTGACCTTGTTATAATAATGGCAATTTCTGTATATCATACATGGAAATAAGGAATGTATTAAGTAAAAAAATACAACATAAAAAATTATTTTTTAAAAAAGTAGCGCAACTAAATTTATTAAACTTAGCAATTTTGGATTCGTAAATTTTTTTTCTACTTAATTAGTACATAATATCGAGGAACCCTCCTAATACAGAGCTTTACACGATTAAAAATTATTATAAATTATTATAATTAAAATTTCTTAAAAAACGAAAAAATTCTTGTAAAAATTAATTATTCACCAGAAAAAATTTTTTTCTTCAGACAATAATGTCCTTAATATTACTTATTTACAAAAGCAATTAAAAGCTTTTCTAATTAAGTAATATCATAGTTTTATTGGATTCATTATTTTTCAATTCAGAGCAGATTTTCAGTTGAATAGCTCAAATTTGTGAAAGAAAAGTAGATTATTTACCATCTTCGAAGACTCCTACTTTTAACAAAAAAAAAAAATTCAGGAACCAAAAAGGTTTTGGGCGAAATTTCATTAAATTAAGTAAATGTGGGGTAAGATATTTTAAAAAATATAATTTTACCAAAATTTTCTAAAAAAAATATTTCAAAAATAATTTCATTGATTTGTGAATAAGTCCTGAAAATTTCATTAAGATTGGACAATTATTTTATTTTTACAAGAATTTCCAAATCAATATGTTTTCAACGGTAAAAAAACGCAAAAAAACAATGTTATTTTAAACGTCGCTGCGATGACGTAAACAAAGACGATTTTAACCAAAATTTCGAACGTGTTAGAAAATATTAAAAAATTTCAAAAAATAATTAAAAAATACTTTTTTCTTTAATCTAAATAATAACATAAGCATTTTGACGATAATACTTTATTTTCTTTAAGTTTGTGGCATTTTTCATTTACGCTATGCTGTTTTTCCGCGAAAACAGTGGACATGCTTATTATAAACAAAGGGAGCTTTAAACACAAAGTCATAAAAAAAATTATTGAGAAAATGTACAGTAAAGAAATCTTCAAGAAATTTCCAACTGAACCCTTTATTTAATCTATGGAGATATATTGTTCTATTTCTGCTTTCCATGTCTATGGATATCTTGTCTTGTCCTTTTTAGTGCTGTTCGGTTATTGCTTACTTACCCTATTTCAACTGAGTATGTCTGAACAAATCAACCAATTACTACCACCACATTCTTGGACCAACGTCTTAATCCACTTGACTATTTTGTATAACAGCAGTTGGTATTTACTTAACATAGTTTGATACAAGGACACAAGTATGGGGCACCGAGTGAAGATCGAACTTACTACTCGTGGTCAAAACATTAGATCGCTAACCATCAGTCCAGAGACACCCAATCGGTCACTGAAGTGAACATTTATTATAAAATTATCGTACGTGGCTTGGTGGCCTTTTTCAGAATAATTTTTATTGTACAGGTGACCCGGTGGAAAACTTCAGACACAGAATTAAAACATAAAAATAGCAAAAATAGGAGTGTATAGAAACAACATATCTAATAATAATAAAATGGATGTCTAATGTCGGCAAAATTTCAGGACTGGGATGTCCACATATTTGGCAACCCATTTCGAAATTGTGTAGGTTGTCTCGGCTGGTTATGAGCAGCGTAGCTGATGTAC